>JAFVLL020022408.1:45111-65693 GCA_021397915.2 Tor tambroides
ATGAAATAATAATTTAGTTTCCTGATATGTTTATTGTGCTTAAGTTTAATAAATATCTAGCTGTTTAATACATTTTCTTTTCTGTAATACACCTTTGGTTGTTTAAAAGTTTTTTGAGAAGCAAAACATCAGTCTGTTGAAAGAGGTCATAGATGGCACAATCCACTGTAAACCTGGAGCTGCAGAGCTTCTCGTGCAAGAGATTTACACCATCCTGACCAACAGAAGGTGAGCTTTTATATTTATTTATGTATTTTTCATTCCTATCAGATAATATAAATCAAATATTAGCCAAATAGCACTTGTTTTCGAATACTCACATTTTGTTTTTCTCCATTCTGGTATATAAAGCCCACTTTTTATGATGCAATTAATTTCCAGAAGATACAATTATGTTCAAATGACCTGCAATGTACATGCTTTAGGTGTGTAATATAAATATACAAATTGGTTTGCAGCCATGATTTCATAATGAGCCACATATGCTTCAAAGGTTAAGGACTAATTAATCTCACACCTTGTCTACATTTGGCTTGTTTTATGCTTCCTGTAGGATCCAGACCATCCAGAAGGTGGAGCAAGGCTTCACAGATAAGGCTTATCAAGAACAGTTGCCCATGGTGGCTCGAGCCACAGCCTCAGTGGCCATAAAGAGCAATTTGAGACTCAGTGAGGTTATAGCTGAACCAAACATTATCGCCAACCAGCACAAGGTCCTTGCGATCATACACAGGCACATAGAACAGAGAAAAGAGGAGAGAACACAAGACCCAAGTGAGTAACACACCATGAATCCTTTCTGTTTGCCTTGAGATTTGGGGAAGGATGTTTTACTGTAGAGTATATTTCTTTGACTTCTTGATAGAACGATTCAATGTTAAGCCCACTCTTGGAGAACAGGCTGTCAGATTGCCTCCGCTGTTAGCCCACCAGAGCGAGCCAAACCTGCAGAGGAACACCAGTCAAGCAGCTTGTTAAGTTCTTGGCTCTACCTTCCCAACAAGAGGATGAGACATGTAAGCCAACAGTCTAAATATTATCTAAATTTTAACAAACTATGCTGTTTTTTTTTTTCTTTTTCTTTTTCACAGAGCAGTATTACAAACAGTGTTGGGTAAGCTCCTCAAAAATTGCACCTAGCAAAGCTATAAACTACTAAAAATCTGCTAAGATATCCTCAAATCTACCATCCTGAGAACGTAGCTAGTTATACTACATGCTATACATAGCAAAACTGTTTCGCTTACCCATTTAATTAAAAGGAACCAACTCAAAAGAATCATTCATTGATGAATTACTAGTTCTGAAAGTAAAATAAAATATAAATATTAGATTAAAAACACTGAAATTTTGCCTTAATAACTATTTATGAATTTACTTAAGTTGAGTAAAAAAAAAAAATACTAAAATTAAAACAACAACAAATTGAAGCTAAATAGAAATATAAAAACTAAAAATGACAAGCACATAACAAAATTACTAAAACATAATCTAAAATTAAAAAGAAAATGTAAAAAAGAAACTCATAAAAATATTGATAAATACTATAATAGTATATAAATAATACTCAAATATACTGCTGCCCAACATTAGTCACAGATGTATAGTATTATCAGTGTTTAACTATATTGTATTTAGGGAATGTTTGTCTTCTTTATGTGCAGGTTCAGTGGCATCAGAAGCAAATGCACTGCGGATATTGGAGGCAAATTATGAGACTTTTTAAGGTAGATGTCTAACAGAGGTCTTCAAAGCACAATAAATGCGGCCCTAGAAATTTAAGCAGAAGATAAATTTGCACAATAAATAAAAACCAGTCTAACAAGCATACACATCAGTGTGCAGGCTGCTTTTGTTGTCCGTATTTGAATAGAACACAGACTCAAAAAAACAAAAAAAAATCCCTGCTTGTTAGCTTTTAAAGGCTTGCCATCCAGATTGCCATTGGATTTGAATTCTCATACAGGTCAACAAATCTATTAGAATGAAATGCATATTTCCATCTCTTGTGATATTCAAATCACAAATTCAAAGTGTAAACAATTAATATTTTTCAGAAGATCTGCTTCTTATAGTTCAACCAAAAATTGATATCAGTTCGATATATATATATATATATATATCATTTTAATTGATTTAATTAATCATACTTTTTCTCCTCCTTATGATTTGATGTTTCCATGGCTGTTTTATGGTACAGCTTGGGTTTTTTGTTGTTGTATAAAGAGCAGTCTGGACTTTTTCCTAAAAATCTCCTTTTGAGATCTATGGACAAAAAAATTAATCATGTAGGTTTGGAATGTCATCTGAGCATAAATTCAGCATTTATCAGTTAACCCCAGTAGCTCTTAGACCTTCTTCAGCCTGTTGTTTCATCTCTGTTATCTCTGTATTGAGATGGCTCTGTTTTCATTGAAAGGCACAGCATGTTCTCTTCTCCACTCCACCTAAAACCCACTGCAAATTAGATATTCATTTAGCAAACTCACTGTGAGGCAGGCAGGATTTAGGCAAGTTGCCCGAGTCCTTGTTTACCCCCTCTGCCTCTTTTACTCTGTTTCTCTTCCCCTTGTACACACACAACACACAGTGTCACACAGTCTCTTTCAGTCTCACACACAGGCAAACACTCTCACACACTCAGTGCCACTGTCAAACATAAAGAGTGTATCTGCTGTGTTACCATGCATCTTTCAGACTCAATTCATAGCATAAGGTTGCCATGGATATCTAAAGCAAGCATACTGCTTTTCATCAGTGTGCCCAGAAAATAACTTTTTAGACCACCTCGTCTCTCTCACGCTCCCTCTGTTTTTCTCACCCTCCTCCCTATTACATGCTCATGCTGTTTTCCGTCTGAAATGGACATTTAAAAAACCAAATAATAGGCTTTGTGCAGAATAAAATGCCATGAGGTGCAAATGGTATGACCTTGAATGCAGTCATTTAATCATTAGCATAGCTGAGATGTTATTGAAATCAGTGTCTACTCTTAGTGATTTGACAAACTGTCATTTTTATGGTCAACAATAAAAGGAAATGAAAGTAGGAAAAACCATTAATCTGTTAAATGTTGATTTTTTTTTCTGAGAATCCTCAAAGGGACAGTTCACCCCAAAATTAAAAGATTCTTTCATTAAAAGAGTTATCATTTACTCACCCTCATGACTTTCTTCTGTGGAATGCAAAAGATATTTGAAAAATGTATTTTGTATGAACTATTACTGTAGGGAAATAAGCCCAAAAAGTGTTTTTTGACCACTAGGGGACCATCATTTGTATATGCATTACAAACATATATATACAAAGTGTATTGGTTCAGATTTGTTCATTAAAGCGGTCAGTGGTCACTGAATGTTTTCCATGGCAGCATACAAGTGCTAATTTCACATCTCATATCACTCTGCTCTCTCTCGTCATTGGTGCCTTCATGTGATTCAATGTGGTGACATATTGTTGTAAAAATGGCCTTGGTGGACTTCTGTATTAATTTTATAGTGAGCCCTTAAAGAATGGCTAGAAGCCCAGGAGTCTCCAGTTAAAGTGAGAAAATGAAAACAGCACTCTGAACTGCAATGAACTGCTGAAAAAAAAATATTTGTACAGTATACAGTAAAAACAGTCAAATGATCATATATCATTACAACTGAAACTGTTTCACTGTTTTCTAAATTTTAGGTGTTTTCTGATGCAAAGCTGAATTTTCAGCAGTCTTTACTCCAGTCTTCAGTGTCACATGATCCTTTGGAAATCATTTGCATATGCTGATTTGCTGATCAAGAAACATTTCGCATTATTATTACAGTTAAAAACATTTGTGCTGCAGAACTGATTTGAAATATGATTTTTTGTAACAATGTAAACGGTCACTTTTGATCAACAGTGTTGGTTTGGAAATGTAATAGGTTACAGATTACAAGTTAACCTATTTAAAATGTAATAAGTAGTGTAACTATTTCAGTTACTTTAATAAAGTAATGTAACTGATTATTTTTCTGAAGTTCTAACAAGAGTTTTCTACTGTTAATCATTTTAAAACATTTAAAGCAGGCAGGCTTAACCTTACAGTAGTACTCAACGCTAATTACTGTCAGACTTTCGAAATCCTTCATCACTTGAATTAAGATTATAATAATTTAATTTTAAACCACAGCCAACGCAAAATCAGACTTACTTTGAGATCATTCTTAAGTTAATCTAAGTAAATTTAAAACCATAACAAGAAATAGTTGAGTAGCTACGATACTGTTTTTGAAATCAAATCTTTGCATAGCTATGACAGGAAACACCGGCATCTAACAATGCTTTGGAAAAACTGTTAATCTTAAAAAATAAAGCATATACATAAACCCAAATAGGAAATAAAACAGTTACTGAATAATCATGTGTCTTGTGCCTAAACTCCTGAAACACTGGTGTCAATGCAAGAGCAATCAATGCAATTTGGGAAAGAAATTAATTAAATCTGTATGTTAATATTTTCAAAAGTAAAGGCCATTGTACACTGAATCCGAAATTTTCGCATATGTTTTTCCATTTTTTCGTATTCCCCATCCTTTCCTATGAAAATGCATGCAACGGATGTGAAAACGCAGAAAATCGAACCTGATCCGAATTTTTTTTTGACGGACGAAAGTTTCGGAGGCAGTGTGCAAACGTGATTGACACAACGTGAGGTCGTATTTATTTTTTAACGTGCGAAAATTTCGGACGAAAATTTCGGACTCAGTGTGCAGAGACCTTTACTGTAATTTAATTACACATTTTTTCTCAGTAACTGTAATGTATTACAGGTACATTTACTTTGTAATTAAATTACGTAACGCTGTTACATGTAACTAGTTAGTCCCCAGCACTGTTGACCAATTAAGTATTACTTCAAAAACAACAACAACGACAACAAAATATTTAGGATAAAATCTTACTGACCGCAAACCTTTGAACAGTAGTGTATCATGGATTTCTGATTATTAACATTGTTGCTTGCAGTGATTTTACTACATTTTAATGGACTAATATTTCTTAGCAAAGGGTTTAGATTTATCTACAAGTACGATAATGTAATAATCTTAAATCTGTATATCTAAATCTATGTCCATGAATTATTTTATTTGATAAGTGGCTGTTTAAAATGTACAGATATTCGGTCATTATCATACAATAAACCTCTTCAGGTTGACACAAGACCCTGACAGAACGGAAAACCCTGTCAAGATGTATTTTGTGTTAGCTTGCATATAAAACATGGTGTTTCATGCTTTGTGCACATTGTGTGCTCAGTGCATACATGTATGTGTGCATGCGCTGCCTCCTGGACAGGCGACATCTAAAGTGTGTTTCCATGGTAACAAGTCAGCTAGAGCTACAATCGTGCGGGCGATGGTAACGCTCACTGCAAGCATTTCAGAATACACGCACACTGGAACACATTTTGTGCGATGCTTTCCATTGCCAACTAACTGCATGTAGACGGCTAGATGCCCTTGTAGAGGCCACTAAGCCATCTGTTGTGTGTTTTTTCAGCTGGGCCTGCAGCTCAAAAACAGGGAGGATACATGTATTTGAGAGATAGAGGAGGGGTGTTCGGATTCATGTATTTAATCCAGACAGAAACATGATTAGCCAGAAGGGGGATTGGGTGTTAAAGTATCGCTCATTAACTTTGGATTTCCCCTCCAAAACCCACCCCATACTCATTGCCTGTGCATCACACATTAACACATGCACAAAACGAACAACACACACACACACACACACACACACACACACACACACACACACTTCGTGGCAAGAGCCAACGTCTCTCTCCCACCACCTTCCCAGAAAAGCAGCATCGTCAGGGACCAGGGTGTGGCTGTGTTTGTGCCTGCATAGACTCCATGACATGTGGCAATCACACTGGAGATCGTTTTCCTTCTGTAAATGCCTGATAAATTCATAAAAATTCATTTCATTTGCTATGATTAAATCATATTATTAAATAATGTAAATTGTTTAATAATTTGTATAATTTAATGTTAGAATTATATGATAGCAATTGTGTTTATTATTGATTTAGAAGTTATATATAAATATATTTAGATATATTTGTTTACTGTAAATGTTAATCAATTTAATTAGATTTTTCATGTAATGAAGTATACATACATAAATATTTCATTTGCTATCATTCAATTATATTAATTGCATTGTTATTAATAATAATGTATGTATAATTTAATATTACATGAAATCTACTGTACATTGTTATTACTATATTGTTTAGAGGTTACATATAAATATTGAATTTTTATATTTAAATATATTTATATTTCATTTGCTTTTAATAAATTATATCTATTACATGGTTATTAAGTAATAATTTATGTATAATTGAATATTATATAATATAATTGAATATTATATAATTTAATTTTATCGAATGTCTATATTGTTATTACTATATTATTTAGAAATGATTTATGTAAATATTTCATTTTGTATATTTAAACAAATTTGAACTGCTATTTCCATGTAATTAAAAATCATTAGATATTATTAGATAATTTTACGGATAGATAGATAGATAGATAGATAGATAGATAGATAGAGATGTCCACAAAATTGCTAAAAATCTAATTTATTTCACACAAAATGTACACAAATGATTTATTTACAAGGTTTTTTTTCAGTGACTATCAATTATTGACAAAAGAAGATTTTTGCATTTTTCAGTTATGCGTCAATTATGAATGCTTGGTAATTTAATATGATATAATATAATTTTATATTATAGAATTTAATGTTATCAAATGTGTATATTGTTATTACTATATTATTTAGAAATTATTTATGTAAATATTTTATTTTGTATATTCAAATAAATTTGATCTGCTATTTTCATGTATTTAAAAATCATTAGATATTATTAGATCATTTTATTTTAGATAGATAGATAGAGATCTCCACAAAATTGCTAAAAATCTCATTTATTTCACACAAAATGTACTCAAATGATGTATTTACAAGTTTTGTTCAGTATCTGTCAATTACTGACAAAAGAAGCTTTTTGCATTTTTCAGCCAGTGTCAGTTATGAATGTTTGGCTACACTTCATTTTTTAGTGTCTTGTTACAGTGTAATTATACATGTAAATACTGAGTGATATTAGTTAACAACATGTACTTATAAGGCTAGGTTTAATTTCATGTAATTTTACTTTTAACGTGTGACAAGGAGACTGTAAAATAAAGTGTTTCCGTCTGTTCCTTAAACTATTATTTCCCAACCATGTTCTTGGAGGCACACCAACAGTACAGATTTTTGGATGGCTCCTTATCTGATTCATCCGTTTGAGGTCTTGGAGTCCACCAGCGAACTCTCGAGTTGAATCAGGTGGGTTTGAGTTTAAAAACGTGTACTGTTGTTGTGCCTCCAGGAACAGGGTTGGGAAACACTGTCTTAAGCACTCTATGTGATAACAGAATACAGAATGCCTTGTATACCATTATATTTGGTGTCAAATGTTAGTCTGCATTTGGTGTTTTATGTCAGCAGTGATGCTATTCCTGAAATAGAGCCTTACTTAGGGCAGGAATGTTAAACATGGCATGGCAGTATATCAACACATCAGACAAATTGTTATTGTCAGAGGACATGCAGTCATTTGGGGGGTATATAGTTAGGGGCCATTCATACAGAATGCGTCCTGTGTGAGTTGCCCCTAACATACTTTCAGTAGCAACTAGATGCTATTCTTGGATTCTAAATAAGAAAGCAGGTCGGCCTTCACAATAATTTTAGAACTTAAAACTGCTGGTAGAAAGTAAATCTGTCAGCATTTTGGCCAGGACATGTTAATGTATCCTTCAAAGTGTCAGCAGATTATAAGCCAGTATTTGAAGTAATGGGGCCAGTAAAAACTCAAGTATCTGTTTCTTTTTCCTCTTTTAAGACTTCAGTGTAAATGCCCACTTCTATTAATTGTTTAACACATTTGCATGAAAGTATTACTGTACATGTTGAACTTTTTAAAAGACTTTTACAACATTTTTACTATTACAGCTTACAAGATAAACTAATCTTGAAAATGTGGATTCTAGCATTATATTTAGATCAATTCCCACTGCATTAGAGGTGGCAGTGCTGGGCATTTTAGCCGATCACAGTCATGTCTGTTGAGTGCACAAATGCAATCATCTCGTCATTGCAACTCCATTTCTGCACTCTCATGAATGCTTTCATCATAACACAGTGCAAACATGTAAATTAACAGATTCATTGTGCAATATAGACAATCATTATAACAGGAGTTTTGGCTAAAATGCAGAACCCAAATCACTGATAGACTCACGCTTAACTTGAAGTTCTTGACAGCTCCAGCAATTATAAAGAGAGCTCTTTCTGTATATAATTTAATCAAAATTTAATAACAGATGATTTCCATGCTGCTAAGAGGAAGAGTGAGAAGTTGACTGTTTAGTCACTGGCTTGATTCACTGACACATAAACAGCAATAAATCATTTTGTGAGAAAGAAGTCTACATGAGTCATTACATATTAGCATTAGAATTAACATGATTGCTTACAAGTTGTGGCATTACTGTCAGTCTATCCGTAAAAGTCTGTTTGCAAAGCCTGCATAGAATTGCGACAGTAAAATGTCTAAGAAGAATGCACAGTAAAATGTCTCCATTATGTAATAAAAACCTAGAAGTAGAAAAAGTGTCATTTTGGCAGCTTGCTTTCAATAAAAGCTGGACTACAGGGATATTTTGATGTCTGAACACCAGAGAGGATTTGGTTTCTTAATTCACGACCCTTTAAATAAGCTTTAAATAAATTTTCTAGTGATTAATAATTCATACATTGATAATTACATGGAGATGAGCTTTAGTGGGCAATTAGTTGATATCCATACTCACTGTAGTCAAACATACTTATAGCATTGAAGAGAACTGTTTTTTTTGTTTGTTTTGTTTTGTTTTGTTTTGCATAGACAAAATTTGCAGACATGATCCCATACAGCTAATTAATTGCAAACTACTCCACAAATTTCTGGTAGATAACAAAGGCAAATTCCAGGTGAATAGTTAACATTGTAGCAATCTTTGTAGTACAACTCACAATTTAAAATATCAAATGCTGTAAGTCTGACTAAAGTCTTGGATACTATGAATCATCAAAGTCCCTTTCAAGGAAAGTCTGTTCACTTGAGTGGCCATATTTGCAATGCATACGGGCAGCTATTTTGGGCATCCAAGACCAAGTCATATCTGCTTGCATTAGGATATACTGAAATGTCAAAAATGGCTTGCCACACTCAAATTTAAATAACATATTATAAGTATGCGTGAACTGGAAGTTGCTACCTACTTTACTTCAGTGTTGTGACATATTTCTAACTGAAATGGAATAGCAGAGGGCAGGGTTTTATTTTAGCGCACCATCTTTCGCTCACAGCAAACACAGTGACTTTATCAATTGCCGACTGGCTTTTTCATTTAAAAGGCTGGACTTATTTTGCCATATTGTGCGTTGCACTTTCTCTCATTTATAGCAGTGCTTTAGAGTGCACCATCTTGGTTTATCTAAAGTTTTTGGTATTACAGTCTGTTGTAGATTTCTCATCGGTTGTATTGTACAATCCGGCAAGCAGCAATTGTAAAGGACAGAAAAATCATAGTGTGCATCAGTCCTAAATGCAAGCTGTTCTTTGTTGAAGATTCAAATAATTCTAAGTGTGATTTGGACTAGTTAGCTAAAATCATACAATAAAATTAATGTTTCTCTAAAAATAGATTCAGAAGATAATTCAGAGGCCAATATAAAAAAAAAGGTTGGAAGCGTTTCTGTTAATTTTGCAAGACTGAGCCCAATAATCATTATCATTAAACATTTTAATAGCACTTCTGTACTAAATTGCAGGATCTAACAATATGTAGCTGATTAAGTGAGTAAAGCTAACGTAAAACAAACTGCCTTTTTATGCCTTTTATGTTTTTGTCACTCCCTGGAATGACAGTGAATATATTTCACCACACACACATAAAGAATCATGTGAGTGCATCATATGATGTTATATTCATCACATGCTTTCATATTTCATCCATGTGGCACACAGAAGCAGCAAAGCTGAAAAAACCTACTGAAGATGTCATCATTATATTTAAACCAGTTAGATATATATTGGTCACATTTTATTTTAAGCTCCAGTTCTCTCCAATAACAAAGCATTAACTATGACTTTTGCCTCAATAGACTCCTAATTTGCTGCTTATTAATAATTAGTAAGGTAATTGTTAAGTTTAGGAATTAGGTAGGATTAGGGATGTAAAATATGGTAATGCGAATATGTGCTTTATAAGCACTAATAAACAGCCAATATGTTAATAATAGGCATGCTAATAAGCAACTAATTAATAGTGAGAATTGGTCTCTATACTAAAGTGTTACCGATTTATTATTGCAAATATAGTATGTGTTTGTGAAAACTTCGGCAATAATTCTGTAGTGGAGATACCTGTCACATTATGCAATGAGACACCCAGTGTTGATATGTAAATATTAAAAAGTGCATAGAATGCATACAAAGTACTTCATGTGTCACTGACAACTCTAGAATGTGTGTCAAATGTGCTGTGACAAGCGATAGCTCCATTAATCGCAAAGCTACTTGTCTTGCTATAACACGTGTTATGAAAATTATGAGAAATGCTAATAAAGTGAGCTTTAGCAATGTTATACCAAGGGACACATTCAAAAAAGCTCAATTTATGTATTCATGGTTGGATAAATGACTTTGCTCATATCTTTAATACATATGCTAGTATTAGAGTAAAGCGCTGGCCATTTTTAATATTATTTCAACTTTCACACTCTGTTCTTTTATCTCTCAAATAGATATACTTCATGTACTTCCTCTTTTACACATACACACTCTGCTGATGCTATTTCGAGTAAGGAACTAAAACTAGACAGCTAGACATATGCAAATATTACTCACACCTTATAATCAGGTAACATATAACTCTTAAATACTTTGATTGGATGTCCAGGCTGATGATGATGAAATGGGTGATGATGAAGTTTGTATAAATATGACCTATCTTCCTAAATAAAGTTGATAATGTTGTGGTAATGCACCAACTATGTATATATATATATATATTTACTATACCATTTATATAGGGTAATTATGAGACAGAACATAATTTGATTATGTCTTGTTTTTTATCTCGAGTTTAATGCAGCAGAGCTGAAACCAGCATTAACCATTCTTTTAGAGGAGGGGTGCAGAGAGGAAGCTTTTACTGGCTTGTTGCTTGACTCCCCTAAAAACCCACCTCTCTCTGTTCACCCAGTGTGCTGCTCCATGTTTTGGGTGGTTGTGGATTTGTTGTTTTTGTATCCTACACTTGAGCTTGTATTACCCTGTATAAACACATATATAGAAATATATAGAGGTCTGAATGTCTTAACACTCACTGCACAAGCCTGCACTGAGATGCCACACTCAACCTCCTCACACAAGAGAAGTCAACTGAAAAAAATCGGTGTTGACAGCAGCTCTCCTCTGTGCAGGAACAGGGTAGTAGCAAGAGCGAGAGAGTGAGGAGAGGGAGGAGGGAGTGAGAGTCTGAGAGAAAGAGAGAGAGAGAGAGACTTGTGCATTGAGAGCCAGTCTCAGCCTCTATTGTGGTAAGCAGGCAAGGGAAGGCGTTTAAGGAGCGGACTTTAAACCCACAGGCGCAACACTGGTCACCGCTGTAGAGACCCCCGAAATCAGAGGACAAGGCAGCATGGAGGAGGACATGGATGAGGGACAGACCCAGAAGGGTAATGGAATGCTTTTTTCTCCATTGTTTTCCCATCCATCTTTCCGAGTGTGTTGTTTACCTTTGTGCCTAATCCCTCACTGCTTTTCATCATCTCTGATCTTGTGGATTATAAAACAAGGTTATGAAAACTATCAGAATATAGGTTATTATTTTTTTCCATGTGGGAAGAAGTGTATTCTGATATTTTCAATTCAAATTTTTTATGAATTCACCGTTGATGTATTTCATGCAAACACTGTGATGCACTGCATGATTTTTAAGGTTTTGAAATATATGAAAATAACATGGCTGAGCAGATATGATGCTTACATTGTTAGATTGTTAGATAACAAATTGTTAGATTTTCGATAGGACAGTGATTGTAGAGGGGTGTGTGCAGGGGATGGATTCAGTGTGAGCGTGTGTGTGTGTGTGTGTGTGTGTGTGTGAACAATCTGATGGGTCTGTCTTTGTTTGCCGCGCATTTCTGTCAGTCTGTCTGAGGGAGGCTGAGACAGACGGGAGAAACGTCTTCTGCATGCAGTGGACATTTAAATAGTCGTCCTAATTCAACCATTGTTTCCCCCTCTTTCGTTTTCTTGGCTTGCTCTTTCATTTGTGTGCAGGAGCAATTGTTTGCTTTGTGTGAGAGGGAGCTTGCTATTTATAATACCACCATTTGCAGGGGCTGAGGTTTCGAGCTCAGGGTGGAAATCACTGTATGTCTTTTTTTCTTCTTTGGTGGTCTATAGAGAAAATATTTGCAAACGACTGCATGGCGAGGAGCAGAAAGAAAGGGAATAAAAATAATCGAAATACCAGCCTTTGGAACTCTCTTCCTCCTCCTCTCTCTCCATCTATGATGGCTCTTTATATTTCAGCGATTTTCCCCTCCTCCCTTCTAAAGCAGTGTGATGATAGCAGCCATGTCAGGTCTGCTGTGCTTAGACTGTCAGTGGGCTTGTGTGATATTTAACACATGAAATATGAGAGGATCACTGATTTATGCTCAACCTGCTGGGGTGTTTTATTATCATATTTGTTGTTTATTTGATGTGTTGAACCAATAGATGCTATAATTGGCTGCATCTAATAATTTGATCTGAAAATCACAAACGCAAAATTCTTGTCAATATTAATTCATTTTTTTCTGTATTTTTAAATTGTTTTGCATATATGTTTTGTTTTGTTTATATAGGAAGTGCATGTTGTCCATAAATTGCACCTGATGAACTTCTTGATAAAAATGCGAGCCTATTTGACATTTTTCTCTTATATTTTCATATGTACTGAGTGAGATTTCCAAATTGGTCTGTTGGAAGCTGAGAATCCCAAAAAGTGTGACTTGATAAAAACTTAACTGAGAGCTGTATTTAGTATTCTTAATGGTATTATTATTATTATTATTAGGAAAAACATTTGAGGTGACCAAGATTGTATGATCTACATTTTTATGCATTTGACAGAAGTCCAAGGCGACTTTGCATTTAAGGTTCACTTTTTAATAAGTTGTTTTTTATAAGTTGAATACATTACCTTGGCATTGTTAGCGCCATGCTGTACTGTTACAGGAATACTTTACAATTTATTAAAAAAAAAAAAAAGATATAATGCATAATTCCCTAATTCAGTGCCATTTGACCTAACACATAATACTTACTAATGCTACAATAACTGCAACACATATTTCTTAACTCCGTAACAGAAAAGCATCAATCTCATAATCAGCTGTAGTATTCACAGATGTGCATTGACTGGTGTGCTGACCCTACCGCTGCACAATAGATGGAGTGGGGAACTAAGCGGCCTCATGGGAGAATGGACATTTCATTACCTCTCATGATTATTGGATTAGAAGACATTAGGCCGTTAACACACACAGATACCATCCCACTCCTCATCTTTTATTTACAGCTTTTTCCTGCACATTTCTGTCATCGCCACTGTTGACAGAGTTCGGTCTGTTAGATGAGCTCTTATCAGTCACTATTGACTGTGTAACATCATCCACTGATAAGATTCTGATAAGAGACATTCATAAAGTGAGTTTTCAGCATTGTGTGTTGTTATAGAATGATATTGTGTGTAGGAATTTACATGGTAATATTGATACACGGTTTAGTTCACAGATTTTTGCCCATTACCTCACAGGTGTTTTGCCTGCCTGTGTCCTCTGCGAATATCTGTTTACATTCTAACATCAGAACCTGACAGAAACCAGGCAATTTTAAAACCTTATGTTAAAGTTTTCTTGCAGTCAGGTATTTTGATAGTATCTATATTCTGTTGTACTGTGCATGTAAACACTTACTTATAAGAGTTTTTGTGCATATTACATGCCTCTTGATCTATTTTTAGATGTAACGAACCCATTTCATTATTAATATCCAATGCGAATTGTGATTGGCTGATGCATTACGCTATAGGATTAATAGCATTTGTTTGTATATTCCATTCAGTTTTGATTCTTTCTCTAAGGTGTGATGTATCTGTAAAGCACTGTATTGTTTTAAACTGCAGTGTTGAAATGGAAATGAAAGCGTGATTCAATTCTATACCTCTGTGGGTTGCAAGTTATCTGGCAATCCCATTTCCTTCCTGTTTTTCATATACACAACCTTGTGTGATTCAGAGGCAACTCTCTAATCTGGACACTCCTATTGTTCCCACACTCCAGTCAAACCTCTCATGGACACTCAAGTTTCACTAACTGTCCTTAAAACTGAATCATGGTTTTTAATAGACAGTGAATTCTGTGCAGTATTGTTCACCCTATTGTTTTCAACAGGCCAAATGACCATGAGAACACAGAATGGAACATGAAGCAGGTTCTTTAGATAGTTTCCCGTTAAGTTTACACACGTAGGCTCCAAAAGGGTGTTTTTGCAGTGATGCCATAGAAGAACCATTTTTGGCTCTCCAAAGAACCTTTCAGTGAACAGTTCTTAAATGCACCATTTTGAAGAACATTTTAAATATCTAAAGAACCTTTTTGAATATAAAGACATTTGAATGGTTCCATGGATGTTCAAGCTTCTTCATGGAACCATTGATGCAATTAAAGAACCTTTATTTTTAAGAGTGATATGGAGTCTAAATGGGTTGCTTTCTGCTGAGTGAAGGTATGGAGGAAGATGTGGGAAGTGCGAGAATCTTCTAGCGGCCCCAGCAGCAGCAGCGTGGTTGGATGAAGTCGTGTAGTCTTGGCCGTTCCTGCTGCATTGGGTGCTGGACTGTGTATCCCCCACTGTAATCCTTGTAAATGTGTCTCCCATTCAGCCCGTTTGCCGCTGAATGTGTTGACACACGGCGCTGTAAGTGGGTCATGGTGCGCGCACAGGCCCGGCCTATTCACAGGGCCCGCACCTCCATCGCCATGGCAACCCTGCTGGTTGATTAAACATGCGCAGATTCGCGGCGTAGACGTGCGGTGATGAAAACCCGCGCTCTTTCAAGGAGGGGCTGGCGATCGAGACACACAGCGCCCCTCATGTAGCCACTTGATGTGACTGAGTTCAGTTGAATTTGAATTCTTTTTATCTGGACAGAAAAATGGCATTCGGGGTAATGAAATGCTAATCACTTTAAATTGACAAATTATTCAAATCCTATTAAAACAAAGGCCGAAGAGGGCCCGATAGAGCTGGTTATGAATGGAGAGTGTAAAAATATTTTCGTAAAAATAACTTGCATCTGTTTTCCTCTCCATCTGCCTGTCTCTCTGACTCCCACTGTCGCAATCTCTTATCCCTTCACTCTCCCTTTCTCTCTCCCTTCTGTGGTGCGGATTAGCGTTAGCGACTACAGTCTTTTGTTGCACGGTCTTTGAGAGGCCTGTGAGAACGTTTCCCCTCTGAACGTGTCTGGATATCAGGGTGACCACTGGTTCGCAGTGACCCCACTGTCTCAGGGATTAATTGGAGGTTGGGGGTGGGGCGAGGCGAGGCGGGAGTGGCACTGTGGTTGTCAGACTGACAGATGGGAGTTGGGGTTGGGTGGGGTGATTGAGGGACATGGGGGGAGGTGTGGGGGCGACAGGGTTTGAGCAGCGATTGCTTTATTATTAGAGGACCCTCTGGGATAGTGCTTTTGTTTATGTTGTTAGGGTTAGGCCTGTCTTTTGTGTGCATCATTTTCAGTTTAATATCTGAAAACAATATCCAAATGCCAGTGCTGTTTTAGTAATATTTATGTATTGTTATAGATTGTATTAATATTCTGAATTAGCTTTTATTTTTATTTCTTTTTAATTTTAGTAAAAGTTGCAATTATTTTATGTGCTTTAGTCATTTTTTTATTTTGCTTTTTATTTCAGGTTTAGTTCTGTTCAAGTACTCCAACTTTTCAAACTTCAATGTAAGTTTTATATTGGGTTTGAATTTAACTTTTTCACTCACCACCCAATTTGGGTACAAAATTGTTAATTTGCCATTCATAACTTCTTCTAGTCAATTTTTGTTTTGTTTTGTTTAGTTTTTTACCGAAATAAACCAACAGCTTGTGGCTGTCCACACTGGATGGATTCTATTGTATTTTCTCGCACCGCTTGCATCCGGTGTAGACACAGAGTGAGTCTTCAGTCATTTTTCGACTCTTCGTAATTGCTTCAATGCAAAGGAATCTAGCGCGCCCGCTGTCGAGTATGTTCAAGTAAGCTAGATATGTGCAGATGCTGTGCAATTAGGCTGTATTTAATATATCACGATGACTCACGAGTTCGGTATTTGCTCTAAATCTGCGCAGATTTGGCTTAAATGAACTTGCCTGAGAAATTAATGAGTGAACATAATTTACAATTTTTTTTTAAAGTTTTAAATATTGCTGTCAAACGATTAATTATGATTAATCGCATCCAAAATAAAAGTTTTCGTTTACCTAATATATGTGTGTGTACTGTGTATTTTTACTATGTATATATAAATACACACACATGCATGTAGATATTTAAGAAAAATATTTTGTTTACATATTAAATATATTTATATATAATATAAATTATATGAATATAAATTTATACATGTAAATATATTTTTTAAATATATAGGTACTGTATGTGTGTGTATTTATATGTGCATAATAAATATACGCAGTACACATACATATATTATGTAAACAAAAACTTTTCTTTTGGATGCAATAGCACTAGTTTTAAATCAAATTTTAGTAAGCAATAACAACTCTGTTATTGTAACAACTCTGTTGAGAGTTAATTAATTAACTCTCACATTAATTAAATTAAAATGAAATTAACTTTAAAAATGAACTTTTAAAAATTGTTTGTATATATATATATATGCAAATATGTATGCAATAACAACTTTGCCGAACAAATTAATGCAAAGTTCATCTAGAAAGTTTTTAATTGTTTAATAGATTAATTAATGAAATGTCAGACTGGCTCCTCAAACGTAATGTTAAACTGTGTATGTGATGGTTACATTAAGCATTTTATTAGATTTTATTCAATAATAAAAGAAGCTAATAAAAAATATGAATAAATACATTCATTTGGATGCATATACTTATTCAGAATAATGTTTATCAGAAAATACATGCAAAGTCTTAGTTGGTATTGTTATAAAAAATAAAAGGAGTTCATGTTTTCTCTAAAAACGTTTTTTTGAGCCAGTAGTTGGCAGGTGAAAATTATCCATTAATATTCAAGAGTGTTTGAACTGATTTGAATGGTTTAGTTTAGTTTCCTGGACTGAAATTTGGTTTCTTTCATAACAGAAAGTTGTATTAGTACGGTAAACCATTTCTGACTTTGGCTGCACTATAAGTGCATGAGATTGCAACATTTTGTCTGCATGTGATCTCTTGTGAATCTTGCCAGTGAGGCTATCCTGTGAGAATTTGTATTGTAAATAAGACTCAATGCCCTGTATTAACAAAGTGTGTGATCTGCATTCATTTCTAATGCCATTTCATGGTCTAACACCCTTGAGTGATGAATATAAGGCTGCATTGTAAGGTAATGCAATTTGTTCTGGATTCAGAACATGTGATTACTCTCAGCCAACCAGGAGTCACGCAGTGCTTTCAACAGTGCAAAGAATCTCATAACAGGATCAAAGGGGCAAGCATTATTGTGTAAATGCTAATACTGTTATGCAAAATGACAGGAATATAAACATTTAATATAAACATTGCAATAATAAATGCAGTATTTTTAAAATGTTGCAACATTTTGTCTCTGAATATATATATATATATATATATATATATATATATATATATATATATATATATATATATATATAAATTCTGAATATATAGCAAACCTTTAGATCTATCAAGTCCTACAAAGAATCAGGTCCTGTCTATATTCTCAATCCTTGCAATCCACAGCAGTTGCTATGGCAACAGGTTGATCCCTTGCCAAAACCACTGTAAAGCCAGGTCTGAGGTTCATTATAGCATCATTACCATAGCAGTGTTTGACAGTATTCAATAATTCACATTCAAAGGCCTGAAATGGGAGCAATAGCCTCAACCAAACCATGCTCGTAACTCTTCACAGTGTAAATCATGCAAGTTCCTGCACTCATTTTATAAGGACTGGCAAACAAACACTGAGTGGGAACATATGCGAGCTGAAATCAAAGTTTATTCTTCCTCAGGAAGTACAAATGCCAAACTTCCCACACTGCAGAAAATGCAGTTTGGAATGATTATGTAGAAATGCTACAGTAAAAACAGTTAATTAATTAGCTGTATAAATGCTATTATGTTAAAATAAGACAATGCATGTAAATTTACTGTAAAATATAGTAAATATAATTAAATAATAATTAAAACATTTCATACAGTGCATTTTTTTAACATATAAGTGAGTACTAAGTTGCTATTTAAAAAAAAAAAAGTATCACACATAAATAGACAAAATGAAATGCAATAAACTTAACTGCAAGTTTGTTTTCTTCTAAACATAATGCACTTGTCTCATCTGTTGCAGTGTAGTAAATCTAAACTTAAAGTAATGAAACTTTGGATTGAATCACATAAAAGCAATCATTTGGAAAAACGTAATCGGAATGACTAAGTGTCGAAGTCCATCCTCACATCCTACTATCAATTTTGTTATTCATGAATCATACTGTTATGATTCACTCTGATATATGATGCCAGTGGGAGAATTTAAAATAGTCTGCTGCAGGGACAATTTTGCACATCATTGGAGAGTAACAAATACACACACACACACACACACACACAGAGAGAGAGAGAGAGAGAGAGAGAGAGAGAGAGGGGGAGAATCAACTGGACCTCCCTGGACCCTCAGACTGAATGGACTGAGGATTTACTTCCAACCATCTGGGTACTTGTTAGTCTTGTCAGGCAGCTAGATGCTAAGAAGAGCACAGAAGACTACTTACACTAGCTTTGCTTTCTGTGCAAGAATACTGCTCTGTTAAATGACAGAAAACTGCTGAAATTAAACCCAATAAATGCATAAAAACCTAAACCAATAGATCAAACACAGGCACACAAAACATCTTCAAGATCTTGATGATTAAAAAGCATCTTGTTTCCCCAGCCGTAGCTTTCAGATGAATAACATGACCTCTTTTTTTCCCCTCCTCTTAGGATGTATGGAGTGTTGTCTGAAATGTCTAGGAGGAATCCCTTATCCATCCCTGATTGCCACCATCTTGCTGTATGCTGGAGTTGCACTCTTCTGTGGATGTGGACATGAAGCTCTTTCTGGAACGGTCACCATCCTCCAGAACTACTTTGAAGTGATCAGGGGACCTGGAGATGTTCTGGATGTGTTTACAATGTAAGTGTCAGCAGCATATTGAACCACTTAACTTCTCACTGTAGATTTTCATATTTATATAATAAAGAACTTATAAGAAATAAGAAAATAAAGAAATTATCATTATATATATATATATATATATATATATATATACAGTATATATATTTTATTCAACCCACTGGCAGTTTTTTCATGTTTTGAAAACAGACACTATTTTACAATAAATAAAAAAGTTTTTTTAGTTTTTTTTATATAATAACATACAAATTATAAACATGTTATATACATTATATATATTTTGTATATACAAAAAGTTTTATTTTTTTAAAAATATATATTGTTTGTATGCAGCAAAAATATCTAAACATTCTTAAAACAAGATAGATTTATTAGCGAAGCAAAATTGCAAAAAAAAAAAAAAAATTACAAATGATATGTTGAATTAAGTTCATTTTTTCAACACTGGCAGTTTTTTCATGTTTTGAGAACAAACACTTTTTTACAATAAATAAAAGTGGTTTTTTTCATATAATGTTATTGTGTATATATATATATATATATATATATATATATAGTTATTATATAGCTCAGGTTGTTGTTTATGCATGTAAGTTAAAACAAGTTATCTAAATTAAAAAAGTTAGTCCTACAATTCACAAAGTAGGGGTAAATGAGCATGTGAATGGGTTAAATACTAATATAAACACACCATCAAACAATTTTGAACTTTTTTTTCATGCCATCAGTACAATAAAAATACAAACACACATACTAGTCCTGTTTTTACCTGAATATTTAAAAAAAAAACATTCAACTGTCATCTTTTGCGTATTAAGAGAAATATTGCATGTGTAAATTAATTCTTGTATATACAGTATCTCACAAAAGTGAGTACACCCCTCACATTTCAGCAACAATTTTAGGATATCTTCTCAAGGGACAATACTGCACAAATGAAACTGGGATATATATTAGAGTAGTCAATGTGCAGCTTGTATAGAAGTACAAATTTACTGTCC
>JAFVLL020022408.1:65793-131000 GCA_021397915.2 Tor tambroides
TCCAAAGTCCCCAATCCAAGGGGATAAGGATGATCACTTCCATTTGGAACTTGCCCGTGAACCGTTCGGTACACGATACGCGTACCGTTGCACCCCTAGTTTTTTTACATATATTTTAGTGCTCTGCCAGCAGACAGCGCTACTCTTCTGTTGTACATGTATAAATAATGAAACCCTCAATGTCTCCATGAAATATTCCCTGATAGAAATCAATAGTTCACACTTACCCTCTGTGTTTATTTGTTTAGTTCTGTGGGTATTTGTGTTTATGGCAGCATTTGGTGCAGAATGCTGGATGTGAATGGCAGAAACCTGTAGCCTTGAACAGAAGGAGTGAGGTGAAAAGACATCCACTTTCACCCATGAATGTTTGAACAAACATCACTCATGGTCAAGCAGCTATAAAAGAGAAGGGAGAGCAGGATTCACACAGGATGAGGTGAAGAATGATGATCTAACTGAGGTTTACAGTCAAGAACTCAATGCATTGTGTGATACAGACAGATATTTTTTCTTTTAAAAATATCCTCATGACAAGATACATTTATTTGAGAAGCCAGTTTCATAGGATATACGACTTGTTTTCAGAGAATATATCTTTAATGAGTTTAGTTTTTTTACTTTATTGGTTAAAATGTTTCTTCTTCTTCTTGTACATTTTCCTCTCAACTTGAGAAAATGGAGGGAAATTAAGTCATGGAAATTAAGTTGTGATCATCAAAAAACAAGACAAAATAATAATGCATGGTCTCTTAATTCTGTAATTTTTCTTCTTAAATGATTTAATTTGCTCAATTTTGAAAACAAGAAATACTGATTAAGAAAATTATTTTTGCAGTGCACACACACATACAAACACAAAGAGACTGAACATACTAATAGACAGAAAGAAAGTATTCAAATACCAAACAAACTATAATTAATTGAAACAGATGTTAAAAATAAACAAGAAACTTGATTTGCGTCACCTAAAGGAAATAACAGTGTTTACAAGGCAGCAGAAACAGCACAAGGTGCCTACAGATGGTTAAATAGATGCAAAAAAGAAAAGACCAGTCACAAATCAGTATGAAAATAAATGTAAGCAAGAAGACCAGTCACTAAACAGAATGCAAATAAGTCACTGTCCATTACATTTTGCATGCTAAACATTCTATAAAAATTCACTGGGAGATTCTGAAGAACTTCTATCTTAAATTTCTTAAAAGAGTGACAGTGCAACTCATGCTGAAATGATCTATAAACTGCATTTCATCTACAAAATGCTCATTCTGTGAATAAGATATGCATTTCGTCCATATATTTTTGTAATCCAAATAGCCCCTTTCATGGATAAAATACAAATCTCATTCACAGAACTGGCATTTTGTGGATGAAATGCATTGCTTTTGGATTCAATTTTGAATCAATTTGGAATTTTGTGCAAAAAAAGTTCTGACTTTACATTTCTATTTGCAGCATGCAACCTCGTTTTGTCTTGAAATACTGCATTTTATGTCATTTGTCATATGTCACCCCAAACAAAACATATCTAGCAAAATGTGGTGTATATAATCATGACATACTGTGCCAAGTACCACATTCCAAAAAAATGTTTGTACGTTAAGCGACTATTCGTGAGCTTAATCAATTGCAGATATATGTGGAGAAGAAAAAGATAACATTTTAACATTTCTCCAGAAAATGCACATAATGCAAAACTCATAGGTTGCTTACTGGTCAAACCCTAAAGTCTCTGAGATACTCTGAACATATATAGACCATTGAATCTGTTGGATTTTTTTTTTTCACTTGTTTTATTGTCCAGCAGGTTTAAATCATGTGTCTCTCAGTACAGTATCTGCACACCTCTCCTGAATAACACATGAGTTGAGGAATCATTCACATCTGAAGCACAATCATTGCAGGACAACTCACACTGAACCTTTACATTTATTGTTTTTCAAAGCGCTATGAGCACTAGCAATAATAATACTGCCTTAAAAACACCTCTAACAATGACTGCTGGATGAATGTCAATACAGTGCTGTCTTGCAAGCATAAAAAAACATAAAGCATGTAAAAGCACACACACATAAACACAGGCAGAAAATCAATGACAGCAATAATGGGATGGGGTGCATTTACAACGATATCTGTAAGCACACACGCACATATTTTTGTTTTGGATTATTGTGAATATGAATTTCAAACTTGCTCATAACTGAATTCCTGTTGCGATTTTCTCTTTGGGACGTCTGTCAAGAACAGACAAGAATCTGGAACACCAAAGACTGTTCAAAGGTTTGGGGTCAGTAAGTTTTTTTTGAAAGAAATAAATTGCTTTTCAGCTAGGATGCAACAAATAGATCAAAAGTGAGAGTAAAGACATTTATAATCTATAACAAAAGATTTCTATTTCAAATAAATGCTGTTCTTTTGAAATGTTCTATTCATCAAAAAACCCTAATAAAAAAAAATGTATTGCAGTTTCCACGAAAAATATGACGCAGAACAACTATTTTCAACACAGACAATAAGCAGAATGTTTCTTGAGCAGCAAATCATCATATTAGAATGATTTCTGAAGGATCATGTGACACTGAAGACTGGAGTAATGATGCTGAAAATTCAGCTTTGCATCACAGGAATAAATTACATTTTAAAATATATTCAAATAGAAAACAGTTATTTTAAATTGCAATAATATTTCACAATATTACTGTTTTTACTGTATTTTTAATCAAATAAATGCAGCCTTGGTGAGCAGAAGAGACTTCTTTCAGAAACATTAAAAAAAACTACTAGTAGTTAGTTTTCAATGTAAGAACACTAAACCTCAGATATCCCAGATTTCAAATTCAGTTGCATAAAAACAGCTAGAATCAATTTCTGTGAATCAGTTCAAACTCTCATTTCCAATGAATCAAGTGCTTCAAGAATTCATTTCTAACCTGTAAAAAATAAGTTAACTTATCAATCAACTTATAGCTGTTTAAGTCATTTCAACTGAAATTACATTAAACTGGCTAAAAAATGAGTAACTTATAAATTAAAGTTGAAAATTATTTTGATGAGTTACAGTAATGTCATCACCCAAAAATATTCACAGATGTCTCTGTGTAGCATTTTTTATATATTAAAAATATTAAATGAATACTTCAGGTATTTTTTTTTTCTAATTATAGATGTTATACATTCAGTTTTTATGAGCTCAAATCCCATCACTATTGCCCACCAAAAGATAAATGATCAGTCTTCTAGAAAACAATGGAAACTCACTTGACTTTGTGAATGTGGTGGGCGTTTTTCTGAACGCCATTCTGTTGTGTAAATATACTAACACGTCTGTTTAAATGAGACCCTCTGAGACGAAGACCGCAGTCTTTCTGACTGAACCAGATAATGAGGCTCAATCTGAATCTTCTGCACAATTTGGACACACAAAACCCTCATCATGCACACCATGAGCCGATTACACGCCAGCTTTCATGACAAGGAACAGATTTAACCTTGTTTACTCACAATCGCCAAAACGAACAATGAAATTGATTCATAACGATATTACCCCATTCCAAATAGAGACAGATAGTGATGCCCGCGGTCGGCGAACAAAGACAGACCTAAACCAAACAGTGAGAGTGAAAATCTAATTAAAAGCATAAACTATATCTCTCTCACTCTCTCTCTCTCTAAATCTCCTTCTCTCTCATTTTTTATGATAAACGTTACCGTCACACATTAAAGTTCAATGGCAGTGTTTAGAGCGGTCGGCCCCGTTTCGGCGGCCCGTAATAACTCCACGCTCTGACCCCGAGTAATAACCGAGGTGCGATTATGACAGTAAAGTTTCCACCGCAGAGATATTAGAGCAGAATTACTGCGGCGGGTTGATATCAAAGATCCATTAGAGTCATTAGCTCAATAGGAGCTTGTTAACCTCTGCGTAATGAATTGAGCTCTTCGCTCGCCCACACCGAGAGCGGCTCGTGTCGGTTTCTCCTGCGGTGAGGTGACTGCGCTTCAGCCTCAGCCAATACGGGCTATTTTCCCTCTGAATGATCGAGCATTAGTGGAGGGCTGCAAGCTTTCCCAACCTCAAAATGCATGACAGTCTTCCTGTCTTCTGCAGCAAACATTAGGCCTAAAACGTACGCAGAAACGTGAACGCGAATGCTTAGTTTCATTTGAAGTGTTGCATTCTTGAGTGCTATACTGTAGGTGAAACATTCACCTCAACTGTCTTATTTTATAGCTAGATTTCTCATTCATTCTGGAGTCAGTAAATTATTACTTTTTTCAGCAAGGATGCATTAAATTGATCCAAATTGACAGCATATTAAAATGATTTCTGAAGGACCGTGTGACACTGAAGACTAGAGTAATGATGCTGAAAATTCAGCTTTGCATCACAGGAATAAATTAGATTTTACCATCCATTACAATAGAAAACAGTTCTTTTAAATTGAAATAATATTTCACAATATTACTGATTTTACCGTATTTTTAACAAATAAATGCAGCCTTGGTGAACAGAGGAGACTTCTTTAAACATTAAAAAGTCTTACAATCCCCAAACTTCTGAACACAGTAGATATTTAAAGTCTTTAATTTGTTTCATTAGCACTTACTCATTTTCCTAAATATACCAGTGCAGTAACCAATAATACCAATATGCCAATGCCCATCGGCTCTGCACTCATGGCTTTTATATGTTACTGCAACTTATGTATGAAACGTTCTGAAAGTGGGAAAAAATTACTTGGTGCACCTTTAATCTATGAATTGTAGCATATTATCTTTTGACTATCATCAGAAGTAGAACTGGATCACTCACTGTTCTTGGCTTTTACTCTGTGCTCTGTTCTCGCAGTGTGAAAAAGACATTTATGCATTTGGCAGATACTTTGACTTTGCATTGAAGGTATACATACAGTATCATCAGTTCATGCATTCCCTGGGAACTGAACCAATGACCTTGGTGTTGCTAACGATATGCAATACTGTCTGAGTAGTATGCAATACAACAGAACAACAATGTTTGGTTCTTTAAAGAAACATTCAGTGAAATTTCTGTTAAATGCATGCATGTTGAAGGTTCTTCATGGAACCATAATGCAAACAAAACACCTTTAATATTAAGAGTGAGTATCTTATTTACTGTATCTAATTATATTTCATTTGGAATCTTGTTTCTTTAGTATCTTCTGTTTAAAAGGCAATTAATCAACAGTAATATTATGGATTTAACCTCACTGAGCAGGATAATGACACTAACTTAAGAAACACTGACACTTATTGAACTGAACTGAATAATGACACTATTGCCTTTTGTAGAGCTGCTTCTATGGTGAAAAAAATTAGAGTAGGATTTACTTTGAAACCATTTTCACTCAGAAACTGCTAGTAAATTTCACAAATAGTTACAAGAAAAAGGCAAATAATACATTAAATGTGAAATGTTAAAGTCGAAACAATGAATTAGTATTTTATATTGATTTGAACTTAATTGAATCAACATTGATCTAAATAATGATATTATTGTCTTGTGTAGAGCTGTTTTACAGCTGAAACGTAATTTCATAACTAATTCATTTTACAACATGAACACTAGTTTTCCTGTTTATTAATGTGAAGCTGCTTAAAATGATCTGTACTGTATAAAGCACCATGTAAATATGACGTGACTTGAGTCTTAACTTGAATCTAAGGGCCAGATTTACTAAACAGGGCAAGTTAGCGTTAGAGCGTAATTCCATAAAAGCGGCAATAGGAAGGAGAAATTCTGCATGTGATTTACTGACAATGTACATATTAAAGAACACAGACACAGTCAGATCATTTCCATAATGACCAATGCAATCTACCAAGAGCAGCGAAAATTAAATCTGCTTTAAGACATGCTTTTTTTGGGCGTTAAATAATGGCGCAAATACCAGTAATTTGACGAGCGCAAATGTTAGCAAATCGCATTGCGTGATTCATTTTAATACTGTCCTCCCATAAATTTTGCGTCTAAAAAGAGGAAACTCTGACAAATGCATATTCAATAAGGTCAGGCGCAAAAATAACTGTGCAAATTCTTCACCGCGCATCTTTAGTCCTGACAGTAATATTTTAACGCCAAAAGACGGTTTACGCTGGCACAAGCTGTTAGTAAATCTGGCCCTTAGACTTGGCTTGAGTCTAAGACTTGAACTTGTATCTTCAGAAGCCTGTTTCCACTACAGAATAAAAAAATAAAAAGGTAATTGTAACTTTTTATCTAAGAATTCAGACTTTTTTCTCTCAGTTCTGATGATTTTCTCACAATTCTGAAAAAAATTGTGCAATATAAACTCTAAATTGCAAGATATAAACTCACAATTCTGAGAAAAAATAGCGGAATTGGGCGATATAAATCACAATTGCGAAAAAAGTCAGAATTGCGAGATATGAACTCAGAAAACCTGTCTGATTTGTGAGATTAAAAGTTGTAATTTTGTATTTTTTTATCCTGTGGTGGAAAAAGCTTCCATATGTATATCCACATCGAGCGGTCATTGAAAGTGCTCTAGGTTGTGTCTCTGGTCACACTTGGTGTTGACTAGACTTACTTTACTCCCTGTGTGGCAGTCATATAAAGAAGCCTTCATAAAAAAGCTCTCATAACATTACATAAATAATACACAAACCTGTACGTGTCAGGAAGGGGTTTATCTATCTCTCTAGCAGCACCTTTAGCAATGAAAACCATGAATAAAGCAGAGCTATCAGATTTTTATTGCACCTCAGAAAAGGCCGTAATGTTTCCGACCCATAAAGGAGAGTGATGGTGAATGCGTGTGCGACTGACCCGACGTCTCGTCCACCCGCTCCTCTATGGTGTGCTCTCGCTGATGGACCCACTCGCCGTTGCACTTGAAGTAGATCTGAGCGGCGGGCGTGGCTGTGCAGTAGAGATTGACAGCTTTGTTCTTGATGATGTAAGCGTCCTCCGGCTCCAGCAGGAAGTGTGGGAGGGGCTCAGGAGGGTCACTGGGGAAGGTCTCCGGCAGCTCACCCAACCCCAACAAGAAGTCATCATCACCTGGGAAAAGACACAGACAACATGAAGCATCAGGAAGTGAGAGGAAATGTAGCGAAGCATACTGCTTTTTGATGCTTTTCACGATTTCTATTAGATAATAGGTTTGCAAATCAGCAATTCCAGCACGTCTGGCATTCAAAAGTTTGAGGGCAGTAAGATTTTTGAAAGAAATGAATACTTTAATTTAGAAAAGATGTATGAAAGTGATCATTTTAATTTTGAAATACATTACAACACAAAAGTTAATTTAAATTGTACTATTACACAATATTTCTAATAAAAACAGATATTTTAATTTACATTTTAAAATATATTACAACATGAAATATATTTTAAATTACAATAATAACATTTCACAATATTACTAATCAAAAGTGATATTTTAATTTACATTATAAAGTATGTTACAATATAAAACAGCTATTTTAAATTGTAAAAATATATTGTAATATTACTAATCAAAAGTAATCATTTTAATTTACATTTTAAAATATATTCCAATATAAAACAGCTATTCTAAATTGTAATAATATTTCACAATATTACTAATCAACAATATTTTAATTTACATTTTACAATATATAACAATATAAAACCGTTATTTTAATTTGTAATCATATTTCACAATATTACTACTCAAAAGTGATATTTTAATTTACATTTTAAAATATATTACAACATGAAATATATTTTAAATTACAATAATAACATTTCACAATATTACTAATCAAAAGTGATATTTTAATTTACATTATAAAGTATGTTACAATATAAAACAGCTATTTTAAATTGTAAAAATATATCGTAATATTACTGAACAGCGGTGATATTTTAATCTACATTTTAAAAGATATAATATAAAACAGTTATTTTAATTTGTTATCATGTTTTACAATATTACTAATCAACAGTGCTATTTAAATTTACATTTTAAAAGAAATTACGATATAAAACAGTTATTTTAAATGATAATATTTCACAATCTTACTGATCAAAAGTGATCATTTTAATTTACATTTTAAAATATATTACAATATAAAACAGCTATTCTAAACTGTAATAATATTTCACAATATTACTAATCAATAATGATATTTTAATTTACATTTTACAATATATAACAATATAAAACCGTTATTTTAATTTGTAATCATTTTTCACAATATTACTACTCAAAAGTGATATTTTAATTTACATTTGAACATATATTACAATATAAAATGTTTATTTTAAATTGTAATAGCATTTAACAGTTTTATTAAATTGCAATAAAATTTCTTTTGATTGGTGGTGTACATGATTGAAACACTGTATAAAATGAGTATAAACGAGTTTCACAATAGATAACACATCTCTCAATATCGCAGAATAAACTTTCGCAACAAAAATCCCCATTAAGCCAATTTATTCACAAATGTCAATTTTCTCAGAGCCTCTTATACTGTAATTTGTGTCTGCTGAGCTCATTTGGGGTCCGGAGAGGCTTCACACGCAGAAACTGGTGCAGGCCTGTTTTTGGGTCTCATTATGAAACAGGATCTCACAGTTGTCTCTAACTGATCCCTGGTTAATGGAGTAACTGCTGCTTATTTTTAGCTCAAGTTCAAATAAACATGACATTGTGAGATCTCTGACGTTCTCTCTTACACTCCCTCTATCATTCGTCGCCTGTGCTTTGAACAAAAAGACTAATAAATGAATGAACAGATGGATAAACAAACAAACAAATGAAGGAATCTATGAACTAATGAACAAACGTGAAAGGATGAATTAACAAATGAGTGAACATATGAAAAAAATAAGAATTAACAAACAAATCCGTGAACATATTACAAAGTAATGAATGAACAAACGTGAATGGATGAATGAATAAATTAATGAACGAACAAAAATCACTGAACGTAGGAATGAACGAAAGAATCAGTCAAAAAAATAAATAAAAACACAGCAATAGACTAAAGAACAGACAAAAGGACAAATATGAATTAAAGCAATGAATGAACAACTGAAGATATGATCGAATTAATGAGCAAACTAATGAATTAATGAACTAAAATAAACACACATGAATGGATGAATCAATCAATCAATAAACTAAATAATCAAAAAACATATAGACAAAGAACAGACCAATGAAAAAAAACTAACGAACGAACAAATGACCATGACTAAGATAATGAATGAACTGACAATAGAACAAACATATGAATAAAAGTAATGAATGATCAATTAAAGATATGATCAACTACTGAAAGACTGAAGAAATGATTCAATAAATTAACAAAATAATAACCTAATGACCAAAATCAATGAACTATGAATGAATCAATCAACAAACTAATGAACCAAAGAGAAGAGCAATAGACAAATGAACAGAACAACAAAGAAACTAATGAATGAACAAATGAACATGACAGAATAAATGAATGAAAATATATACGTATGAATAAACAAACATATGGACAAATAAATGAACAAACTAATAAAAGAATGAACAAATCACAGAATAAATAAACAAATGAACTAATAACTTATGAGCAAATGAATGAAAATTATGAACGAATGAATCACCTAATGAATCGAAGAACACAGAAGCAGACAAAAGAACTCAGATTCAGAAACTGAATAATGAATGAATAAACATATAAACAAATAAATAAACAAACTAATGAAAGAATGTACAAATGTCAGAATGAATGAGTGAACAAACAAATGGTTGAACTAATGGACAGGTCCGGTAAAATCACTCCTGTTTATGTCTGTAGCGCAATTTTACTTCCAGTATAAATGCAGAGATCTTCAATATTACACAGACACACACATGCACATAATGGATGGATCGTAACCCGGGACGCATCGATCCCTGGAGTCATCAATACATATACCGGATACCAACATCACACTAACACACACACACACACACACACACACAGTAAAAAGACATGGCAGATTATTATTGAATGCCTCCATTAGATGCCCGCTGACCCGTCCGATGGCACGCAGTCCAGCTCATAACTCTTCTCTGACTGTCTCTCACACACAGAGCTGCTTTCACCCCAAATTAACAGTCTGTAGGGTACATTACCTTCCATTAACGGGTCATGGCACAGCCATGCTATCTAATGACGGGTCCAGGGCCGCGTCTGTTTTGTTTGGGTCTGTGTCGTGTTTGCAGATGTTATTATGAGACAAATGATCTGAGATGATTCATTTATTTAAATCCCAGATTAATCTTATACACACAAACAGTCTCTCTGTTATTTACTCTATTAAAACACACAAACAAAACAGATACTCTTCAAATAAAAGGCCTGGAACCTATGTAAAGTAGGGTTGGGAATCTTTAGGCACCTCACGATCCGGTGCAATTCAGTTCTGGGAATCATGACTCAATCCTAAAATGATTCTTGATCTGCTTTTTCTTATTAATTCAGGGGTTTATTGTGTACAAAATTTAAACTGTTAAACTTAAATATTTACTTACATATAAGTAGTGTTGTTTTTGGCGGCCTGTTTTAATTTGAGTTTTAGTCTAGTCTTTGTGTGAAGCTGTCATTTTAGTTTTTATTAGTTTTAGTCACGTTCATACTCTTTTTAGTCTAGTCAAGTTTCAGTCAACTAAAAGTCTGAGCATTTTAGTCTTATTTTAGTCAGAATTATCCATGACTATTTTCGTCTAGTTTTAGTCGACGAAAACTGATGACATTTTAGTCTAGTTTTAGTCGACGAAAACTGATGACATTTAGTCTAGTTTTAGTCAATGAAAATTGTATTTTAGTCTCTTTTTAGTAATGCAATTCTATTTAACCCAGTCAATATAGTATAAATACCTAGTAGTATAGACGAAACCAAAATTTTCTTTTAGCCAAACCCATTTCAAACAAGGTTATCTTATTATATTATTGTTACCTTATAGACTCAAGAATACATCCATTCCAGACACGGAAGATGCTCTGATTTGAATTTACAACATTTATTTTACCAACCAAACATGTTAGAAGTACACACACATAAATTTTCTCCCAAAGACGAACCCTGGCCGGCCAGCCATCGGTACTTTGTTTGTTGTCGTCTTCTAAATAATGCCGCGAGTGGGGCTTGAGGAAGTGATGTCGCCTGCGTCTGCGCAGTGCGACCTGATGCAGCCGCTGAAGCGAGACACAGGAAACAGAAATACTGCAAAATAATAATAACGCAACTAAACGAGACGAAATAACGTTATAACATTTCGTTTCGTCTCGTTTTGATCAACGAAAATGAAGAGACATTTTAGCATAGTTTTTATTTTGTAAACCACATTTAGTCTCGTTTTTATTCGTCAACAATATTGCGTTATACATTTAATTATAGTCATCGTCACATGACCAGCATTTACGTTTCGTCTCGTCTCGTTTTCGTCACGTGATAAAGGTTCATTGACGACGATATTTAGTCATAATTTTCGTTGACGAAAGCAACACTACATATAAGTACTATTTAAAATAATAATTACAAATCAATTTAAAAAAAAATCAAAACCTTTGTGTTATAGATTATTCTAAATATAGCTTTAAAACATGAAAGCAAACACACTTTTCAAACGAGTGGACAAATGAACAAATGAATGAATATGTGAATGAACAAAAATCAATGAACATCTGAATAAATAGATGGATCAAAGAGTAATGAATGAAAGACACATGAACAGAAAAATTAATCAACTAACAAATGAACATAACTGAATGAATAAACAGAAAAAGAGCAAACACAACGAATTAAAAATAATGAATTTATGAACGTGAACAGACTAATGCAAGAATGAATGAATGAATGAATAGGTGAACAAACATAAATTAAACATGAAGGAATAAATCTATGAATAAATGAATAAACAAGAATGAATGAATCTACGAACAGGTGAACAAAAAACTGATGGAATGAATCTACGAACAAATGATGCACACAAATAAATAAGTGAATGTATAAATGAACAAACAAACAAGAATGAGGGAATGAATCTGTGAACGAATGAACAATCAAATAAACAAACAAACAAACAAGAATGAAGGAATGAATCTATGATTGCACAAACAAACGAGAATAAAGAAAGAATCTATGAACAAACAAACAAGAATGAATGAATGAATCTATGAACAAATGAACAATCAAATAAACAAACAAGAATGAAGGAATGAATCTACGAATGAACGAACAAAAAAATGAAAGGAATGAATCTATGATGTTGAACAAACAAGAATGAAGGAATGAATCTATGATTGCACAAACAAACGAGAATAAAGAAAGAATCTATGAACAAACAAACAAGAATGAATGAATGAATCTATGAACAAATGAACAATCAAATAAACAAACAAGAATGAAGGAATGAATCTACGAATGAACGAACAAAAAAAATGAAGGAATGAATCTATGATCGCATGAACAAACAAGAATAAATGAATGAATCTATGAATGAACAAACAAACAAGAATGAATAAATGAAACTATGAACAAATGAACAAACAAGAGTCAAGGAATGAATAATGAAAAAAAAACAAGAATGAAGGAATCTATGAATGCATTAACAAACAAGAATAAATGAATGAATCTATGAATGAACGAACAAAGAAGAATGAATCAATTAATCTATAATTGCATGAACAAACAAGAATAAATGAATGCATCTTCAAATAAATGAATGAACAAAGGAATGAATCTACGAATGAATGAACAAACAAGAATGAAGGAATGAATCTATGATCTATGAGAATCTATGATCGCAAATGAATGACTCTACAAATAAATGAATGTTCAAAGCAATGAATCTACGAATGAATGAACAAATAAATGAAATGTGAATGACCAAAAAGCATTTGGATAAGAAAACACTGAAGCTTAACACACACTCAGAGCGCTCGTCTCTCACATCTTGCGCAATGTTTTTCTAAAGTTTTTAGAATCAGTGCATCTATTTTTTTCTCCCACCCCTAACATAAAGTATGCAAAGGTCAGAGAGAAGGTGGAAAACTGTCACAGAAAACTAAATGATGGTAGAAGAAACCTTGACTAACATTATAAGGGAAAAATGAAATGCTCCTGAAGTGTAGAATAAGTCCTTTGAAAACTTTCTCTTTCTCTGGCTGTTCTCCAGTGCTCTTCTCCTCGTCTCTCCTCTCAGGTGCCAAAGGGTCCGGCGGTGGTTCAGATGATTAACTCTCTTAATAATGGGGCTTAAAGACCAAGCTGGGACCTTTCACACGACGAGTGAGCGCGAGCGGGGTCACGTTTATTAGCTTAACCTTCCGGAGCGTGTGAGTGTATTATTGATGAACAGTGAACGGTCCAGTACTGCAGGAATATTCCAGGTTAAATACAACTTAACCTCTGTCGATGGCATCTGAGACACGCCGTCAGCTACTACACAAAATAATCCCTCCGTTTGTAAAAATGAGGAGAAATCATGTTTACACTAATGAATTTCTAATGGACGTCTACGGGCCAAGACATTCTGGAGGGAATCACTTTTAATCTCTCTATCGCACACGGCTGCCTTCGAGTTTGTCCAAGATTATTCAGACAAGCTGCTGCTTCATTAAATGGGACTGCAGAAATGATATGAATACAAATAAATTATAAAATAAAAACGATATATATATATATATATAAAAAACAATAATATAAAATAAAATAATTTATTGAATAAATAAAAAATAAATGGAAATGATGAAGAAAGAGTATCGATGCAATAGAGTGAGAAAATTCACAATTATTTAGTCTCTTTACCTTTACAAAAAATATCATGTGTCAGATTTTTAAATAAATGAAAAAAAACAACAACAACAACAACAAAAACAAAAAACAAACAAACAAGGATCTCAAGTAATTATGAGAAAAAGAAAGCAAAATTGATATTGGTATATCAGTATATAATTTAAAATAATAAAATGAATTAATATAAATTATATTATTATTTAATAATTCATAAATATGATCTCTTCACCATCACAAAAAAGAATCTGATACAAACAAACAGAAACAAGGAAATGTAACTACTGATGCAAAATTGTGAGGAATTATATTCATAATCAAATTAATTATATTATTATATTAATAATTCACAAATATTGTGTCTTTACCCTTACAAAAATACCATAAGCATCAGAATAAATAAATAAATAAATAAATAAATACATAAATAAATAGAAACAAGACTTTAAGTACTGATGCAATATCATGAAAAAATATACAAAATCAACATTAATATATATAATATCGCTTATAATCAGATGAATCAATATTCATTATATTATTATATTAATTATTTACAAATGTTGTCTCTTTACTCTTGCAGAAAGCACCTCAGTCAATCAATCAATCAATCAATCATATACATCTCTTTACTTTAACAGAAAGTAGTACAACAAATGAATTAACTTATTTACAAATATTGTTTCTTTAACAAAAAGTAGCACAAAAAATCAATAAATAAATCAGCACAGCCTTATTTGTAAATGTTTATTTGCGGTGTTGCTCGTATCCCTACTAGACTTCCAATGTAAGTTTATACAAACATATGGACAAATCAAAATCCATGTCTGTCATACTTGAGAGCAAGCCACAGATGCTGTCAATAAACATTACATCAATAAATAACCCAGAATATTCCTTTAATAAGAGCAGAGGCAATTAATGCGATCATAGATCAAACAGAAACAACACACAGCACTACATCAGCACTCCAGCAATCCACTTCCTGTGTGTGTGTATTAGACACAAAGTCAAGGAGAGGCAATGCAGCGTGGATGAGCTCTTATAATCAACAGTGTTTATCACTCGTCCCCAGACTCATCATTTACACACTGCGCTATGATAAACATCACGTTTAATTACTGACCCAGCGTGAGGACACACACCGCCAAGAGCAGCCGGCACTTCAAAGCTATCAGGAGCAACCAGACCGAGCCACATATACGTGTGTGTGTGTGTGTGTGTGTGTGTGTGCGCGAGTGTGTGTGTGTGTGTTTACACCGTGTTCAATATCAACCCAACACATGCTCATTTAAATACAGACAATAGCTGTGTTTGTTCTAATGAACACTCATGTGAACACTCATCCATCATACACGACACACACACACACACGACTAAAGCTCAGCTGGACTCTGTCTGACACACATGTTTACTTGCCTTTGACGTCTATTGCTGTTAAATAAGCTCATTATTATTACTATAGACTAACCCGAAGCATAAAATACTCATGGACATTTCAAATAAAAAAGTATAGATATTTGACAATAGGTAATGTAATTATTAATAATTATACCATGCATAATTAATTAATATATCGTTAATAAATATTAATTATAACTCTAAAATAATTACATATATAAATATATATTTATTATCCATAATGGAAGACGTTTGAAACAACTAGGACTCTTCCTAGAGCTGGCCTCCTGGCCAAGCTGAGCAACTGATGGAGAAGGGCCTTGTCTAGACTGGTGACCAAGAAGCTGATGGTCACTCTAGTTGAGCTCCATGATCGTATATGCAGATGGGAGAAACCTACAGAAGGACAAACATCACTGCAACACTCCACCAATCTGGGCTTTATGTCAGTGTGGCCAGACTCAATCTTCTCCTCAGTGAAGACACACAAAAACCCACTTGGAATTTGCAAAAAAGCACCAAAAGGACCCTCAGACTCTGAGAAACAAGATTCTCTGGTCTGATGAACCTCAATTCTAAGCATCATGTTTGAAGGAAACCAGCTCTGCTCATCACCTGCAGAGTACCATCCAAAAAGTAAAGTGTGCTGGTAGCAGCCTCATGCTGTGGGGCTGTTTTTCAGCGGCAGGGACTGAGGGACTCATCAGAGTAGAAGACAAGCTCAGTGCACCAAAATATAGAGATAGCCTTAATGAAAACCCAGTCCAGAGGATTCAGAACCTCAGACTGGGCAGAAGGCTCACCTTCCAACAGGACAATGACCCTAAGCACACAGCAAGAGTGGCTTATAGACAACTCTGTGAATGTCCTTGAGTGGCCCAGCCACAGCCTGGGCTTGAACCCAATCAAATATTTCTGGAGAAACCTGAAAATGTGCATCTGCCCCCATCCAGAGGTCAACAGGTGAGGTGAAGAATGGCAGATAATTGCCAAATACTGATGAGCAAAGCTTGTCGCATCAAACAAAAAAGACTTGAGGCTATAAAGGTGCTTCAGCTAAGTACTGAGTTAAGGGTTTGAATACTTATGCAATGTACTTACTTCAGACTTTTTTTCAGATAGTTTACAAAGTTGTGACAGTTCTGTTTTTGCTTTGCCATTATGATGTATGGAGTGTAGATTGATGTGGAAAAAAAAGTAATTTAATGCAGTTTAACATTAAAGCTGCAACATAAAAAAACGTGAAAAAAATGAAGGGGTTTGAATACTTCTGCAAGACACTGTATGTATATACATACATATATATATATATATATATATATATATATATATACACTGCCCTCCAAAAGTTTGGAAACGCCCTAGAAAAGTGGGGTTTTGGACAATATTGGCATGAATCCTTTTTAATTTGTGATAATTTTGCACTGATAAGAGACAACACAAACTACAAAAACATATTTTATTACATAAACAGTTTATACATAGAAAAAACTTGAATTTTCGATTCATCAAAATATCCACCATTAGCAGCTATTACAGCTCTGCATAATCTGGGCATCCGAGCTGTCAGTTTATTCAAACATTGACTTGATATATTACTCCAAGCCTCCTGAAGGATTGCCCAAAGATGATTTTAAAAACCTGGGCCAAGTTTAAACCAGTAACCAGGCATCACAGCTGGCAAAGGGGCATGTCTGACTTTGACATGTATATATTGCCATTATTATGTAATCAAAATGAAAATTATTATTGCTGGTCTTCAATGATAATGTCAAGTTACTTTAATGTATTTGCACCAAAAAATGATAAGGATTTATGCTGACATCGTCTAAAACCACACTTTGCCAGGGGTCTTTCCAAATTATGTCCAGGGCAGTGTGTGTATATATATATATATATATATATATATATATATATATATGAACAAGGCCCTGCACTGGCATCACATAGCCAAAAGGTTATTATAGTTAAATTAAATAAACTATATATATATATATATATATATATGTTTTACACAGAAATGTGTTGTGCTTATGTTTCATGAAAGATATTACAGTGGCTGATAAATGCAAACAGTGACACTGGAGCTATTAAAAAACGCCTCTCTCTGTCTCTGTGTACATAACATACATATGTTTTGGAAAAGTCTGCACAGTGTAATTTAGTAACTGTGGTTTTAAACTGGGACCAGATGCAGTGTATACCAACACGCGCACACACACACACACACACACACACACAGAAGACGCAGTGACAGAGGGCTGTTTTCCGTCCTCATTATCTGCGACAACAAAAACGGCTGTCACTACCAACTCCACACTCTCAAAACATGAACATCATTACAAACAAAGATGAACTCCCTCATTCCATCAGACAGCGAACTCACAGAGCTTCAAAGCTCAGCTTTCCTCTGAAAAACCCATTTCAGACTGCGCATTATGAGCGAACGCTCAACAAAAGCAATAACAGATGCAGAGAATGGAAGTGAGCATAAGAACTTCACAGTAAATGTTGCATGTCACGCTTCAGATTTTAACAAAAGCGTTCACTGTTACCTAGATAACGAAAAACAGATGGCATTGTGGGTAAACTGTCAAACTTACACCTTTACTGCAGTTAAAAAAATTATGCGTTAAGAAAAACAATTTTTATAAACAAAATATAGACGACTTCTTATGTTGTATGGAAGCACGTTGGAGCCACAGAATAAAAAATAAACAAAGTAATTTCAACTTTTTATTTCACAATACAGACTTTTTTTTGATGTAAACTCAGACTTCCCAAGAAAAAGTAAGAATTGCAAGATATAAACTTAGAATTGCAAAGTATAAACTCGTAATTCTGAGAAAAAGTCAGAATTATGAGATATAAACTCAGAAATCAGACTTTTTTCTCACAATTACAAGTTTACATCTCACAATCCTGACAATCTCAATTCTGACTTCATATCTCACAATTCCAACTTTTTTTCCACAGAATTCTGAGTTTACATCTCGCAATTAAGACTTTTCTCCTCAGTATTCTGATTTTATATATCACAATTCAGACTTTTTTTCTCTCAGAATTGTGATTTCATATCTCACAATTCTGATTTTTTTTTTCAGAATTCTGAGTTTATATAATTCTGGAACAGTCTCAAGAATATATAATTTTATATAATTTTACATAATTCTGAGTTTATATCTCACAATTCAGAAACTTCTCAGTATTCAGATTTTATATCTCGCAATCTTGCGATTTTTCATTTTTTCTTAGAATTCTGAGTTTACATCTTGCGATGTTTTACTTTTTTCTCAATTCTGATTTCATATCTCACAATTCCAACTTTTTTTCCACAGAATTCTGAGTTTATATCTCGCAATTCAGACTTTTCTCCTCAGTATTCTGATTTTATATCTCACAATTCTGACTTTTTTCTCTCAGAATTGTGATTTCATATCTCACAATTCTGACATTTCCTCAGAATTCTGAGTTTACATCTCTTGATTCTGAATTTTATTCTCAGAATTGTGAGAAAAAGTCCAAATTGTGAGATAAAATGTCAAAAAAAAAATTCTCAGAATTCTGATTTTATATCTCATAATCTAGTGATTCTGACTTTTTTTCTCAGAATTCTGAGTGTATATCTTGCGATTTAGATTTTTTTCCTCAGTTCTGATTTCATATCTTGCAATTCCGACTTTTTTCTCAGAATTCTGAGTTTACATCTCTTGATTCTGATTTTTATTCTCAGAATTGTGAGAAAAAAATCCAAATTGTGAGATAAAATGTCATAATTACCTTTTTTTATTATTTTTTTTATACTGTGGTAGAAACAAGCTTCCAATTATATGCAGAACACAAAAGAAGATATTTTCATGAATATTTCAGCACAATGTTGTTCAAAACATCCCCTTTGACTTGGAACCCATTGACTTCAATTGCAAGGACTAAAAACAGAGAGTTTAGGTGAACTACCTCTTTAAGATCAACAAAAATATATAATGCACAGGGCAAAGCAATGACAAAAAGGCTCAGTTGAGCTCATTGATTCTCCAAATCACCATAGTTACTATGAAACCTCTTGACAGTTTCATGTGCTACAGATTTTAAGGAACATTAACCGTTGTAACTATGGTATTTTGGCTGAAATATTGGTTACCATGGAAAATGTTTGCAAAGTATGGCTCTATTCTGGCATGAATCTCTCAAAGGTCATTCCAGAACATGATCTGAGTGTGTCTCCAATACCACAGCACTACATGAATACTCATTTTAAAACTCATTCCAAGCATTTAGGCTGCTGGTATCTTAACATCTGATCAACAAACCAACCAGGGAGCTGAATTTATAAAACACACAGAGAGTTTTGCATTACAAATTTGACTTTCATCTGTGTGTGATATTAAAAGATATTAAATATTCAAGAAACACACAGACGAGATTAGACCAGAACATCACAAATCCAGCCCAAAATAAACTCTCTCCAACCAACAGCAATATAAACTCAAATGTTCAATAAATAGTTACATTTATGAGCAATAAAGCAACAAAAATGATAATTTTTCAGTCATCTGTTGAGATCACGTCAGTGTGACTGCTCTTGCATTGTTTTAACATTTACATTATGTTCCTAAAAAAAAAAGAGGAGAAAGAGGATGACACATTTGACACCTGTCAATCATACTCTCTTTAGGGAGGGATACAGTTACAGTAGATAAATTTATGACGGTCTACAGCTACAGATTTTATTGCATATTCAATCAAATAAATCACACTGTTTGACCTGAAAGCATGCTGAGAAACCATATAGATATATACTGTATGCGTGTTACATAATATAGTATATACCAGCTTGTATTATATAATATTTCATATATAATACATCTTTCTGCAGAGCCAAGGACTCTTACTCTTTCCTGTCGTTTTTTCACTCTCTTCCTCTTACTGAAAGATTGAGTGTCGTATGCAAACCCCAGCTGAACTCAGACCCAAATGAATAAGTCCTACATTTTTCCATCAATATTAGACTGAGAACATCCAGCAATACTCCCGTCTGCTTCGGCAAACACAGCCAGACGTTATTAAAGAGGTCATTTCTACAGCTTTTAATTATGTTATTTTTATTCTCATTTATAAGTCCACTTACAGTGTTAGTCAAGGTTTCTTGCACATAATTTAGTTTTTCATGTATATTTTCCATCCTCCCTTTGACCTGTGTGGTTGAACAGGCTGCTTTTGTTACTGTACCTTCTATAAAGTTTGTATGAATGAGACAATTTTACAGCTGAGTTTGTCTTTAGACTGTCAAGCAAGCTTTTCTAGACAGTACATTGAACTGTTTATTTCAAAAGTGTTAGGTAGTTCAGTTTTTCCATAATATGATGCCTTTGTAGATAATAACAGATACTCCAGACGCTCCTGGAGTAGTCGTGTGTCTATTGCAGCCTACGTAGGGTGCATTTTAAGGCATCGCATGTTCTAATTCCTGATGTGAAGTCTGTTTCAAAGGCAGGCAACCTAATTATGCTGCTGTCTAAAATATCAATTTGGACCAAATTCTACAACAGCATAGCAAAATAATACAGTTCAATGCTTTGCATTCTTTCGAGAAACCTTCTCAAAACTTTTGCATTCACTTGCAAAACCCCTTTGCATTCCCCAGAGAAACTTTGTGTACTGTATGCTTGCAAAAATTTTGAGCGCAACTTTCTCGGGGGAACGCAAACGGTTTGCAAGCAAAGGTGAGAATGCAACATTTTCACACATAATTCAATAAATACTGAAAATGATCAGGTAAAACCTAATAAAATGATCATGTTTAAAATAATTTTAAAAAATTTAATGCTGAAAAAACATCTTTAATCATCTTAAACTGGTTTGCTGGTCTTAGTCGGTCTCGCAGCCTGTTCAGACTGGTCTTTTGGTAGATTTTGGGCACATTTTAGTTTGAATGGGAGATAGGGACAGCATGATATGGAGGGGGGGGGGTGATTTTTCTCATAAAAAGTGTGATTTAATATGCAATAAATAAATAAATAAAAATAAATAAATAAAAAGATTTCGTGTGCTTGTCTGTAGGTCTGCACATTCTGTCCAAAATAAATAATTAAATAATAAACAAAAATAATGACACCTATACAAAAATACTTAGAAACAAAATAAATCACTACTGTAATATATTTAAGAAAAAGAATAATAATGTTATTTGACATTACAACTGTAAAATTACAATAATAATATTTATGGCTGTCAATTTCTTCATTAAACCATTAAATCTTTATTTTGATAGACAAGCATAGGGAGAAAAGCAAAATCTATTTGTTGATAAGCTTCTCATTACATTCCCTAGCAGCACTTTTTTTAAAAAAAAATTAAACCGCAGCCTTTGTGATTTAAATAATCGAGTTAAGCCATATCGCAATTTTGGTTTTAATTAATTGTGCTGTCCAACTGGGATACCATCTTAAACCAGCTAAGCCCAGCAAACCCATCCTAAGCTGGCTTAAGCAGGTTTTTTCTGCAGGGATATATATAAATACATTATGCTTAATGTATCACATATTTGCGAGTCGAGTTTCATGTGCTATTGGTACACATAGAGTTGCCTATGTAGCATGTTCTAAATCACCCACTTAAAAGGTTCCATATCAGTTAGGATGCTGTCTATTTAGGCAGCTCACTAGGTTATGGAACACAGCCGCAATTCTCCATATGCTGGATATGACTGAATTAAAACCAGAGAAGCTGTGTGACTCACTGCGAATCGAGTCTGAGGGCAGCGGTGTGTATGAATGTGGGCCATGACAGCGTTTTGATGAAGATGATGATGAAGTATTTCCGCCCTGACTTCCTCGCCTGTCAGTGTAGCATTAGTGCAAGCGGTAACATGTCCTCAATCCAGAGCAGAAAGAGCTTCCCTGGAGTGGATGCTGGCAACTAGACATCACACACACACAGTTCCACACGGATGGACACACTGCAGTACGACACAATAACAAGCATGACTGGGATTCACCCAGAGACAGAGATGAGAACAGAACTCCAAGTTTTCCTGCGCCATCGCTGATCAAAGCCGTGAGCTCTGGAAAAGAAACCCCCTATTGAGTTACTGTCAATCACTTTCTTGAACTTACACTCTTGGAGAAACATACCACACTAATAAGGCCTGCAGCACCTCGATAAATCCATCACTGTGTCGACACGACACACACACACACACACTCACTAGAGCTGGAATCAACCTTTAAAGAGATCATACTGTACACTTGTTTTACAGTTTTTATCCACTTTTTTATGGATTTGTCTCATTAAAATGGCTATTCTTGTGACTGTTCCTTTAAGAATTGCATTAACGTTCTACATGTGCATGTGAAATTAGTTAATGCATTGATATGTAAATGTGGGCAGTCTTATGCTAATGTAATCATTAATCTGATATCATAACAGTGACATATTACCCATCACTCTTGTTGCATCGCAATATTTTAGCTGTATAATGTCACGCAGCATTATCGCACCATTCATAATTTACTTTATCTACACTCATCTGGATGCACAACCCTATTAAAAGGGACAGTTCACCCAAAATAAAATAAAATAAAATGTAAAATAAACAGCACTTTCATTTTTTGGTTAGACTGTTCCTTTAAGCTATGCTTCACTGGCAGATACCTGCACCATTGATTTTAATGGAGCAAAAATTGATGAGCATTGTACAAAAGGCTCTAAGCATGTAATTCTGGATCACATGCTGCATTGGGAGTCTATGAAAGCATCATAAGCACTATTTCGAAGAACACTAAACTATTTATAAAATTGCTTTTAGTACAATATTTTGACAAAATAAGTATAGTAAATGATCTTTATAACATATTAGCATATTTGAACTAATTACATTTTTTATTATACATTAATATTTAATAGGGATGCTCCGATCTGCCTTTTTCACCTCCTGGGGTTCAGTACTGGCCGATACCGATCCGATACCAACGCAGTTTTTTTTTTCTTTTAAATTAATATAGAATTTCTATACTTCTGTGTGTGGAACTGAAAATCACTCTCACAATCTACTAAATATAAACTAAAAACAACATCTAATCAGTAAGTGAGTCAGATGCTCATTCAGAGATTCAGTGAGTAATTCTTTAAACTGATTCCAAGTTTATGAGTCACTTTGACTGGTTCATTTAAAAAAAAAAAAAATGCCACGCAGGAGTTATTTGTTGTGAATAAAACAACACTGATCATATGGAAGCTTGTGGGATACAATCTCAGAATTGTGACATAAAAAGTTATTATTACTGTTTTTATTTTTTTATTCCATGGTGGGGAACTCAAAATGTAGAGAAAAAACAACAAAGTCAGAATTACGAAAATTCTCCCTATTCTGCCTTTTTTCTTAGAATAGTTTATTTCTTGCAATTCTGTGTTTAATCTCAGAATTCTGTTTGAAGTTCAAAGTCCGAAATGGGAGCCATAAATTGCGAATTGCGAGATTTTGTGTTTTTGAGTTCTCAAGTTGATGAAAAGATAAGTAAAACATAAAAATGTAAAAATAAAATAATCAAAACACTGACTACAAAGATTACATATGTTTAACTTCATGTCGTGCAACCATTAATCAGAGAACCATAAACATGCAAATGTGTGGTTAAATTATTAAAATATTAAATTCAAATCTCTGTGGGTGCTTCAAGTAAATATTTTGTGTCAAAGAGGTTCGGCTGACAAAATAATTTTGGAACCCCTGACCAACACAATAATGTGAGGTAGTTTGATTTCACACTAAAAATGAAACTGAAAAAAAAAAGCTGAAAGATAAATGAAATTGTGTGCTGTTCACCAAACCTCAACCAACATGCCAAATAGATGTGCTGTGTTTGTATTATTTTGCTGTAAAATCTAATCACATTCAATTCAGACAGCAAACTCGGATAAACAACTGAGGTGAAATATCATTTCTTCTTCCATAACGCTGCACCGCTAGAAAACACAGTTACACCAAACTCTTATATTACTCGCAATAGAGCCAAGGAAACCTGGTTTCCACAATACGACCCCTTTAAAACCCGGTCAAGTGTTTCGATTTCACTCGTACTATCAGATACACGCGTCCAGAGGTCAGCGGCACAAACCGACGCCACGTCCCGATAAAAATCGCACAATTTTACGCTAAACTCTCACGCCGTCGGTCCATTCATCATCTCTGCAGGCTACTTCCCAATTCTGTCAGCGGAGGACCGGGTTCAAGACTGGGGTTATCGTCGTCATCATGAGTCTGCTATATACAGGATATGGGTCAGCTGAGAGTGAAGCGCAAAATAAACCCGGCCGGCTTTGATGGAGAGCCTGCCGAGGGTTTTTAAAGCGATGCCGGCGATTTGGACTCGCTGCGAAGGCTTAGAGGAGTCGGGCTCCAGTGGCCTTGTAGAATTGGAGAAGGTTTTCCGAGCTTCTTCTGCCGGAGAGAAATGGAGGTTACACATCAGAGACACTACAGTACCGCCTGAGGGATTTAAGGACAAGCTCGATAACCTCTGATAACTTGCAAAAGTCCCACTTCTGAGATCTGAGTTACCTTGAAGGAGAGAGGTTAAAAGTGCACACTACAGAGAGTGTGTGTGTATCAGCGGCAACTTTGTATCTGGCTTTAATGGCGCGGCTGCTGCTGCGCACGGCGAATGAAATCCCACATCACTTGTGGAGAAAACTCTGCAAACAACTTGACTCCGAAACTTTCCAGATAAAAGCCTCTTTCCCCTTTCTTTCGCCCTCTTACTTCAGGAGGCGAGACTTTTTGGGAGGAAAAAACAATGCGGAAGGTTTCGGAGTGGAAGATCCTCCTCGTCCTCCAAGACGCTCTTCTGCACAACCTCTCAAAAGCGTGGGTTTCACCCTGATACATGATCGGCATTACAAACAACTATAAATGATTAATTGCTAACCAACACATCTATAAATTATGGATGGCTTATTTAATTTTTCATGAATGATTTATTGGCCCTGTAGGCGTCTGCTAAGGCGTCTGACTCGCACCTGTTTAGTCACGCTCTGAATAATTCACAAATGTCTGTTGTTATTCGGTAATCTTATTTTATTTTGTTTTATGCTACCTCGTGTTACTCAGCAGACGTTTAGAAATAAATTTGCATTGGATACGCAATCAGCCGTTTCATGTCGACTACAAGTTTTAGATTTTGGAGTCTGGAAGTGTTGTTTTGAGATGCTGTTCTTTTGGATTTTATATTCAACAAAGAATCCTGAAAAACAAATCTACCACAGTTTCTGTGAAAATATGAAGCAGCACAACTGTTTTCAACACTCCAATAATAAGAAATGTTTCTTGAGCAGCAAATGTGGCACTAAAACACAAAAAATTCAGCTTTGCATCTCAAGAATAAATGACATTTTAACATATATTCACATAGAAAACACTTATTTTAAATTGTAATAATATTTCATATTACTGTTTTTACTGTATGTATGTATAATCAAATAAATGCAGCCTTGATGAGCAGAAGAGACTTCCTTCAAAAACATTTAAAAAAAATTGTACTGACCCCAAACTTTTGACCAGTAGTGTACATAAACCAACAATTATACCAACATATCTTGCATATCATTATATCTTGCATGCTATTATATCTTGCTGTTGTTACAGCTTAGCTTGTATTAAACTGTGAACATCCCTTTAAAAGTGAGCGAGATGTGAAGGAACTCAAACAAGCTTTGAATGACTGAGCTGGACGGAGAAGATTCCTCACATCAGCAGCAGACGCAGGGATGTGATGCAGCTTTGCTCTCTTAACGCGAGGGCCACCGCGGAGCTAAAATCAAAAGAACAGTATTGTGTGTGCATGAGACTGATAGATGCAGGTATAACGCATGTGATATCACATCAGCGCGCACACACACACACACTCAGACAGGAACACACACTTTCATGTTTAAATACGTGCACACAACATACACACATATAGCTTCACTATAAAATGACTGATTCAAAGTGTTATTTTACCTACACTGCAAAAAAAAAAAAAAAAAAAAAAACATTCTTACCAAGTATTTTCATCTTGTTTTTCAGTACAGATACCTAAACATTCTTAAATCAAGACACACTTACTTTGGAAGCAAAATGTTTTCTGAATAGTTTATCAAAGTTGCCAGATTTTTGCCAAATTTTCTCTTTGAATTATATTCATTTTCCTGACCAAATTGGCAGATATTTGCTCATTTTAAGCTTAAACATTTAATTTTGATACATTTTTCAGAAAATAGGACTTAATATATTAGGTCATGCCATTTCTTAAGTAGATGTATCTTGATTTTAAGAATCTTTAGATATTTGTACTGAAAAACAAAACAAAAGTACTTAAGAAGAGTGTAGTGATGGTCTGATCATTTGGAAGTTTCACCATTTATGTTTACAATTATTGCTTTTTTTAACAAAAAAATCTTACGTCATTTTGTTTTGCAAGTAAGTGTATCTTAATAGAAGAAAGACAAAAACACTGAGGAAGAAAATAATTTTTTTGCAGTGTAGTGACAATATGATCATTTGCAAGTTTCACCAATTATCTGTGTATAGTTATTGCTTTCAAATATACTGTAATAATAAATGCCAAGGAACACTAATAAATGGATACTTCTTATATTTATAAGTACCATTCATTTATAAGTACCACTCACCCGTGCTACACACAGGTGAGTGGGCTATACAAACCACCTGTAGTAACACACTTATCCTACTATATGTACACTGGGCACTTTCTATAATCACTCCTTGCTACAAAGACTCAATAGGATAATGTTATATGTTTGCTTGTGCACTGCACTACAAAATCATTTTGCACTATGCGCTGCTTCCCCCAAATCTCTCTTCTGCACAACATTTTAATGTACAAAATATATCTCCTTGCACAATTTTATGTACAAATATCTCTTTTGCACAATTTCACGTACAGTATGTACGTAAAGTTTTTGTACAGTCTCAGTTTGTGTATGTGTAGTCAACTATGTATAGTAGTTATAGCATTTATAGTATATGTATAGTCAGATGGTTAACTGTTGTATGCATTGTTGTATGTTTATTTATGTTTAACTGGTATGTAGCACCGTGGTCCTGCGAGACACGACATTTCGTTCCACTATATGTCCACACATGTAGCAGAATGACAATAAAGCTAAACTTGACTTGACTTGACTTGATTTGCCCATTTATTTTAGAGAAATTGTTCAAAATTGATCTTGTATTGTTATTGCTATCAGCAGCACTAGCCTTGTTAGAACTTAGTTTTAGAAAACAAAAGGAGAACGAGTACCATTAATTCCTTCAAGTCAACATGAACACTGTTCAAAGCCCATTTTACCTCCATAAACCAACATATGTCTGAGTAAAAACAGGATATTGAACAAGAAAAAAATGTAGGGAAGGACTTGATTTTATGAATCAGATACTGACTGGTGAAAATATGAAAGGCACATGGAGGTAAATGGGTTCAAATTAGACTTTAAGGAGCTATTTCTTCTTGATTCGACCCTTATAATCACACACTGAAACCAAATGCAGACAAATTGATTCAGACTTATTATATCATTTAACTTGACTAAAACTAGTTTATTATATCTGAAGGTTCAGAGCTGAGAGCTACTGTCTGTTTGCGTCTGTTCCTCGCATAAAGCTTTCAGAAGACTCCAGAAGACTTGGAATACAGTGCACAAGCTATATGCACTACTTTTATGGTGGTGCTTTGTCATTTTTGGAGCTTGACAGTGTGCATCCCCATTCACTTTCATTAAACTGAAAAGATAAGCTCAGACATTCTGCCCAAAATCAACAATGTAAGAATAAAAGTTTGGGTGAGTAATTCCTTTAACTGATAAACCATATTTTATAGTCTAAATATAAATAAACCACAAACAACTTTTATTTAAGTAGTTACAGTGACTACTACTAACCAGTATTGTAATAGTTAACTAAAACTACTAAAACTAAACTGAAATAAAGCTGAAATAAAATAAAATACAAATATTAGATGAAAAACTTTAAAACCAAATGATAACTAAAATGTTCCATTGGCAAATAACCATTAAAATGAAAACTGAAAATATAAAATAAAAGCTAATTATAAATATTTATAAATACCATAAATGTTGCATTGGCAATTAATTTAAATGAAAGTTCACAAGTACTAAAATTACTAAAACTAAAACTTAAAAAATATAAGTATTTTTAAATAGCTAATAAAAATGACAAAAGCACATAAAATTGTATTAATTGAAACTAAAATTCAAATTCAAATTCAAAATATGAAAATAAACGCTAATTCTAAATATTAAAAATTACTATAAATGTTGCATTGGCGAATAATTTAAAAAATACATTTATAAGTACTTAAAATTACTAAAAGTGAACATAACAAAAACACAACAAAATTTCTCAAATGTAAACTAAAATTAAAATGAAAACTCAAAATATAAAAATAAAAGGTTTAAATATGAATAAATACTATGAATGTTGCATTGGCAACTTATTGAAATAAGTTTATAAGAGCTACAATTACTAAAACTAAAATTTAAATTAAAGCTAATAAAAAAAATCACAAAAGCACATGACAAAATTACTACAATTTAAACTAAAATTAAAATGAAAACTTAAATCTAATTTTAAATATTAATAAATACTATAAATGTTGCATTGTCAACTAACTGAAGTAAATTAAGTTTAATTTACCACTAAAACTAAAACTTAACACAAAAAAAGCACAACGAAATTACTCAGATTTAAACTACAATTAAAACAAAAGCTCAAAATATTTGTTACGTGTCTGTTTCTGTTTAGTTCCTGTTTGCCCTTATTTGGTTCTTCCTGTCCTTGTTTCCTGTCATTAGTTAATCATCGTTTAGTTCATTCACCTGTGTTTCATTAATTAGCTCGTTTTCTCCTTTGTTCCTGTTTCCTCCTTAAGCATTCAGTTTAGTTCCTGTCTTTGTCGTGTCTTAACGTAATGTTGGATTGTTGGCTGTGTATCCTTTGTTTTCATCTGTTTCATTTATTAAAGTCTATTATTTTGTATCCCTCGTCTTCCTGCCTTCCTTGGACAGCACAACCATTACAATATTAAAGTAGACGCTAATTCTAAATATTAATAAATACTATACACATCACTAAAATAACAACACCACAGGAATCCAAATCCATTAAAGGACAAAAAATACTACTTTTCCTTTTATAATAATAACAAATTTGCAAAGATGATTTTGTCAGCTAATTTCAGATGTTTTCCAGAACATTTTTATGGCCAAACTACAGCTATGTGAGAAACACACACACACTCACATTGTCTCTGAGGGCCTGTATTGTGATGTGTGTGAAAGCTGAAGTGGGTCTTTATGTGTAACTCAGCAGCTGTGAAGCCGACACTATGAGATCCCACAGAGAGAGAGACAGAGAGACAACAGACACACCCTCCAGAGCAGCAGACCCCCCTCATCTTCATCCTGAACGTGATGAATGACTCCAACCCAGAGTCCAGCTGCCAACACACACACGTATGGTGATGAGGCTGGAGGAACGCAGACAGGAGCTGAATAGCCGGAGATCTGCTCTGTTAATGAGGCCAAACTCTCTTCATCTGTCTGAAACACAACATACACTCAACGCACACAGATATGTGCTCTTTGATCCCTAAAGCAAACCTGAAATGACCATTCACTCACCCTCGTATCATTCCAAACCCACTTATTTCATCACATTTCTTAAAAATTAAGTAGCTCTTACAATATAATGTCAGTTCATGGTGATTAGAGGCAAGCTCCAAATGGATACAAAAGATAAAAACAAAATTAAATGATCAAAATATGATAAAAGTCTATATAGCTATATTCAAAGTCGTCTGAGGTTATATGGATGTGAATATTATATTATATTATATTATAAATGTATAATATAATGTTATACCATATAATATAATACAACGTTCAAAAATTTGGGGTCAGTAAGATTTCTCTTATGTTCATCACGGCTGCATTTATTTGATCAAAAATAAAAACTGTAATAACGTAAAAAGTGAACTATTATTCAAATTTAAAATAACTGTTTTCTATTTTATAATGTAATTATTTTTGTGGAAGACTAGATTTTTTTTCTGGATTCTTTGATGAATAGAAAGTTCAAAAGAACAGCATATATTTAAAATAGAAATCTTTTGTCAATCTTTACTGTCACTTTTGGGCAATTTAATGCATCCTTACTGAATAAAAGTATTTTTCTAAAGATAATATAATATAATATAATTGTTATGGGGCTGATAAGACGTGAGACGTGCGGATCCATATGCAGAGCTTTATTGGTAGACATGGTCAAACAGGCAGGGTCATTAAACAGCAAACAGGTATGGTAAAGGTAAGACACAGCAATCCGTGGAGCAAGCGAGGGTCGGCGATCGGCGTACAGTATCCAAAGGGGCTAGGCAGAGAGATAATCCATAAACGAGAGCAATAATCCAAGCGAGGTGCAAACACAGTCCAAACGGCAAGGCAAAGGGGTAAATCCAGGAAACACGGGCAGGGTCAGACACGGCAAGAAAACAAGGCAAGGCAAGACTAAGACTAGAACTAAGGCTCCGTAAAGTGCTATCCCTTGGAGAGTGATAAACGCAATACAATACTCGGCGATAAAGCTTTGCATATGGATCCGCACGTCTCGTCAGCCCCATAACAGAATACTCAGCCATAATGCACAAGAAGTCCATGGCTTAAGTAGCGTGTGTGAATGGGTGATCAGTGAAATCAGCTGCGTGTCGTCAGTGCAATGGATTGTGGGAACTGTGGTCCAGTGTGCTGTGTGGTGTAAGAGTCATGTGGTGAGTGGGTGACCTCTGGTGGTGATTGTCCGGAATGGCATGGACCCGATTCATGACATAGCCCCCCCCCCAAGGAGCGGCTTCCAGACGCTCTTATAATCCAGGAGGGCGGTGGAGCGGAGGCGGAACAGGGGGAGGGACGGAGGGCCAGGTCCGTGAGGAAGTGGGAAGACCAGGGACTGGGGCAGGACCGGCAGAGCAGGAGACCCAGGCGGAACCGGAGACCAGGACAGAGCAAGAGCCCACCAGGGCGGAGCAGACGGACCAGGAGCCCACCAGGACGGAGCAGACGGACCAGGAGCCCCCCAGGGCGGAGCAGAAGACCACCACGGCGGAGCAGAGGACCACCAGACCGGAGCAGAAGACTGGGCAGGAAACCATGGCAGGAACTGGGACCTGGGAGAAACAGAAACAGAGAACACAGGCCACCACGGCGGAGCAGAAGGCCACCAGACCGGACCAGAGGACCACCACGGCAGAGCAGAAGACCACCAGACCTGAGCGGAAGACCACCACGGCGGCGCAGACGGGACTGGAAACCATGGCAGAGTCTGAGATCTGGGGGAAACAGAGACAGACAACACAGGGAGAGCAGAGACAGACAACACAGGGAGAGCAGAGACAGACGATGCAGGCAGAACATTCATAGTCTCAGGGGCCGCAGCTATAGCCGTGACTGGACAGGGCGAGAGCTCACAGACGGCCTCCTCGGCCGTGACTTGAGCTGCAGAAAGTTCTGGAGTGACCTCTTTGGCCGTGACAAGGCAGACAGCGAGTTCAGGAACGGCCTCCGTGACAGGGCAGGCCGTGAGTTCAGGAATGAGCGCCACCACTTCAGGAGGTTCTGCAGCGAAAGCCGCCACCTCTGGTGGTTCAGCAGTGGACGCCGCCTCCTCTGGAGGTTCTGCAGCGGAAGCCGCCACCTCTGGAGGCACTGGAGCAGACTTGTGAACAGGAGAGGCCTCAGGAACAGCCTCGTGGGCCGGAGAGGTCTCAGGAACAGACTCGTGGACAGGAGAGGCCTCAGGAACAGCCTCGTGGACAGGAGAGGCCTCAGGAGTGCAGTGTACAGCCCACACGCACACAATGGCGACCGCCATTACAGGGAGCACTGAGGTCAGGGGAACAGTCTCTGTAACTGCCAGTGCTGAGGCCCTGGGAATGCCAGCTGCTCGCACCGACATCAGTGGTGGGTCCATCATGCTGGCAATTAGACAGGGAACTCGAAGGACTGACCTTAAATCTCTGGTGACAAACTCTGGCAGCTCAGCGGAGGCGTGACGAGGCTCTGGCTGAAGAGCTGAGACGTGACGAGGCTCTGGCTGAAGAGCTGAGACGTGACGAGGCTCTGGCTGAAGAGCTGAGACGTGAGCAGGCTCTGGCTGAAGAGCTGAGACGTGAGCAGGCTCTGGCTGAAGAGCTGAGACGTGAGCAGGCTCTGGCTGAAGAGCTGAGACGTGAGCAGGCTCTGGCTGAAGAGCTGAGACGTGAGCAGGCTCTGGCTGAAGAGCTGAGACGTGAGCAGGCTCTGGCTGAAGAGCTGAGACGTGAGCAGGCTCTGGCTGAAGAGCTGAGACGTGAGCAGGCTCTGGCTGAAGAGCTGAGACGTGAGCAGGCTCTGGCTGAAGAGCTGAGACGTGAGCAGGCTCTGGCTGAAGAGCTGAGACGTGACGAGGCTCTGGCTGAAGAGCTGAGACGTGACGAGGCTCTGGCTGAAGAGCTGAGACGTGAGCAGACTCTGGCTTGGCAGGCGAGACGTGAGCAGACTCTGGCTTGGCAGGCGAGACGGGAAGAGGTGTTGTTATTGCCGCCATTTTGCGAGTGAGTGCGGTGTCACGTTCCTCCGCGACACCCACAGTAAATGAAGAGCCCACACACTGCAAAGCATAGTCCATAAACTGGGCAAGTGACGCACGGGGACCCTCGCGTCTAAGCCGGGATCGCAAGGGTTGATTGATGCCATCGCAAACAATCTCAATTAAAACAATGTCCGGCAAATCTGAGTAATTGGCGATGGCTAAAAACTCCTGTATATAATCCTCCAGCGGACGCGTGCCTTGTTTAAGGGCGAATAATATTCTGGTGGTGTCCATACCTGATGACAGTCCGTCTGAGAAGCTGCTGGATCCTCTTGTGGCCGAGTATTCTGTTATGGGGCTGATAAGACGTGAGACGTGCGGATCCATATGCAGAGCTTTATTGGTAGACATGGTCAAACAGGCAGGGTCATTAAACAGCAAACAGGTATGGTAAAGGTAAGACACAGCAATCCGTGGAGCAACAGGTCGGCGATCGGCGTACAGTATCCAAAGGGGCTAGGCAGAGAGATAATCCATAAACGAGAGCAATAATCCAAGCGAGGTGCAAACACAGTCCAAACGGCAAGGCAAAGGGGTAAATCCAGGAAACAAAGGCAGGGTCAGACACGGCAAGAATAACAAGGCAAGGCAAGGCGAGACTATGACTAAGAACGCTCTGTATGTAGCTGGGCTAACAATACTCGGCCATGATGTGAGAATGTCCATGGCTTAAGTAGTGTGTGTGATTGGTGATCAGTGAAATCAGGTGCGTGTCGTCAGTGCAATGGATTATGGGAAGTGCAGTACGGTGTGCTGTGTGCTGTGAGAGTCCATGTGGTGAGTGGGTGACCTCTGGTGGTGATTGTCCGGAATGGCATGGACCCGATTCATGACAATAATATAATATAATATAATATAATACCATTCTAAAGTTTGAGGTCAATTAAGATTTTTTTTTTTCAAAGAAGTGTCTTATGTTCACCAAGGGTGCATATATTTGAACAAAAATAAAAGACATGGGGGGAGGTGTGGGGGCGACGGGGTGGGAGCAGCAATTGCTTTATTATTAGAGGACCCTCTGGGATAGTGCTTTTGTTTATGTTGTTAGGGTTAGGCCTGTCTTTTGTGTGGTTTAACATCTGAAAACAATATTCAAATGCCAGTGTTATTTTAGTAATTTTATATATTATTATAGTTCTATAAATATTATTATAGTTATTATTATAATATATATTATTATTATATATTATAGTTAGTAAGTTAGTATATTATTAATATCCAAAATTGGGTTTTATTTTTGTGTATTTCATTTTAATTTTAGTGCAAGTTTTAATCTTTTTGTTATGTGAAAATTTGTAAAAGTTTAATTTAAGTTTTCGTTAAAATACACATTCATACACACATCTATCTATCTATCTATCTATCTATCTATCTATCTATCTATCTATCTATCTATCTATCTATCTATCTATCTATCTATCACTTGAAAACGTAAAATGTTTAAAAATTGTGTTTGTGTGTGTGTAATAAAATAAAATTTTGTTTAATGAAAACAATTTTTAAAAGTTTTAGGAAGCAATAACAACTTTGCCGAACTCATTAATGTGAAGTTCATTTGGAAAATTTTGTTTAGTTTAATTGTTTAGATTAATTAATGAAATGTCAGACTGGCTCCTCAAACTTTTAATGTTAAACTGCGTATGTGATGGTTACATTAAGCATATCAGTGAATCTGAAGATATTATCCAATAATAAAGGATGCTAATAAAGAAACATGGATTTAATTTGGATACTTATATACTTATTCAGAATAATATTTATTTCAAAATACTTGCAAAGTCTTAGCTAGTATTGTTATAAAAAACAAAAGGAGTTCATGTTTTCTCTGAAAATGTGCTGTGTCTTTTCAGCCAGTAGTTGGCAGGTGAACATTATCCATTAATCTTCAAGAATTTTTGGACTGATTTGAATGGTTTAGTTTAGTATCTTGGACTGAAATTTGGTTTCTTTCATAACAGAGAGTTGCATTGGTATGGTAAACCATTTCTGGCTTTGGCTGCACTATATAAGAGCATGAGATTGCAATATTTTGTCTGCATGTGATCTGTTGTGAATCTTGCCAGCGAGGCTATACTGTGAGAATTTTTATTGTAAATGAGATTCAGTGCCTTGTATTAACAAAGTGTGTGAGCTGCATTCATTTCTAATGCCATTTCATGGTCTAACACCCTTGAGTGATGAATATAAGGCTGCATTGTAAGGTAATGCAATTTGTGGTGGATTTGGAACATGTGATTACTCTCAGCCAACCAGGAGTCATGCAGTGGTTTCAACAGTGCAAAGAACCTTATAACAGGATCAAAGGGACAAGCAGTATTGTGTAAATGCTAATACTGTTACGCAAAATGACAGGAATATAAACATTTATTATTTGTAATTAATATTGTAATAATATTGTAATAATGTAATATTTGTAAGAAATACTTGAAATAAAATATATATATATATATATTTTTAAATATGACTTGAAAATGCATTATTTTGAAAATGTTTAAATGCAATATTTTTAAGACAACAATATGATGAACATCGCAAACCTATAGATCTATCAAGTACTACAAAGTATCAGATCATGTCTATATTCTCACTCCTTGCAATCCACAGCAGTTGCTATGGCAACAGGTTGATCCTTTGCCAAAGTCACTGTAAAGCCAGGTCTGAGGTTCATTACAGCATCATTACCATAGCAGTGTTTGACAGTATTCAATAATTCACATTCAAATGCCTGAATGAAATGGGAGAAATAGCTCCAACCAAACCATGCTCGTAACTCTTCACAGTGTAAATCATGCAAGTTCCTGCACTCGTTTTATGAGGACTGGCAAACAAACACTGAGTGGGAACATATGCGAGCTGAAATCAAAGTTCATTCTTCCTCTGGAAGTACAAATGCCAAACTTCCCACACTGCAGAAAATGCAGTTTGGAACAATTATGTCGAAATGCTACAGTAAAAAATAGTTAATTAATTAACTGTATAAATGCTAACTGTGTTTTTTATAAGTCTAACATAGAAACTATATTAGAATTTATGCTGAATTTATATATATATATATATATATATATTAGTGGTGTCAAAATTAGCGCGTTAACGCATGCGATTAATTTTTTCTGATTAACGCGTTAAAAATATTTAACGCAATTAACGCAGGGGCGGGGCTAGGGTTGGCCACCCCATTCGCAACTGATGCCTCTGTCTTTTTCTTGAAAAGGATTGCGTTTATTTAGATGCAGAACGTCTTTATGACCACATCAAACGGGAGACGTTTCAGACGCACTCTAACTTCGCTTCCGCGCCGGGCGCGAGTCAAACGAGCGCAGAAAAGATACTGGCATGAAGTTACCAAAAAGGCGATTAAAGCTGCCTTAAAACTGCGAGCATGCATGCAATATGTTATATATGCGTCATATTTAAGAACATGTCTCTGAAATGGTTTTAAAAACTGTCCTGAGGCACCCCAGCACTTTCTCCCTCTTCTAAAACACCCGATTCAACTCGTCCGCTCATTAGTAGAGACTTTAAGACCTGAAGTGGGTCAGAAAAGGTAAAAAGAGTTGCATGTCAGATCCACGTCACGTTCAGCAGCAGCAGCTTTTAAAGCTATAGCAGGCAAATAAGCTAATAATCAGCTGTTGTGATGTCTATTAATCCAAGAACCAAAGAAAAAAAAAGAGGAAATCAATACCTTTTATAGCTTTAAGGGGTTCATCTATATTTAATTTAGAATTTAGTGTTTGGTAAGTATTCATTTTCTGTATATTTCTGCAGAAGGGCACAAGTAGCTAAATATGTAATTTATTATAATAGGTTCATGTGATGATTGTTTTAAGTTCACTTAAATTAGAAGTTAAGTCTAATAGATGTAAAAATTTATAGATCTAAATTATACTGTAATGCTGACTGGCTACAGTCAATGGTTAAATATTCAGGGGAAAAAACTATTTTATATCAGTAGTACTGATATCAGGGATGCTGGCCTTCAATCATAAAAAAGATGCCGTTAAAGAAATATTAAAAATATACTGTCTTTATGTTGTTTGTACATTGTACATTTGAAGATTGAATGTGAAATTATTGCAATATAAAAGTATGTTTAAAAACTTTAATGTTAGGTGGAATTAATCGCGATTAATCGTGATTAATTTTAGAAAAATGTGCGATTAATTAGTTAATTTTGAGTTAATTAGTTAATCGATTGACAGTACTAATATATATATATATATATATATATATATATATATATATATATATATATATTTAATATTACTTTTGTAGTAAAATATTGTTAATTATTAAATAATGTAATTGAAATATAAAATATATGTTAGATATTAATGTTAAATATGACTATTTATAAAATAAGGCTAAACTTTTTATTGTTTTTATTTATTATTGTCATCTCATAATGTTGAAATATTGTCACTGTACTTTTACAGTCAATTTAAAGGTGACATATCATGAAAATCTGACTTTTTCCATTTTCAAGTGATATAATCGGGTCCTGATGCATCTACCAACCCAGAAAACGTGAAAAAATTTTTTGGGTAAGCCTTTTTCTGCAAGCTTGTGAAAAAAATGGGTTGCTCAGATTTTGGTCCCCCCGTGACATAGAAGGGGACCTTATTATAATATTACCGCCCCTTAATCTGCAAGTTTCCACCCACATCGTGTTTTCGCAAGCGACAACGGTGTATCAGTTCTAACGATATGGCAAAAGTTCAAGAAAAGCATGAAATCTCTTCTGCCTTTGGCTTGTGTGTATAAACTTGTGTGTATTTGACACGTGTGTGTATTTGACAGTTTAAGCACAATACTACATGAAAGAGAACTTAGTTTAGTACTCACATGCCGTGTGACAGCTGCTTTCTGTGCGCATGCTTTGGATGTGTGCACTCAGAAAACTGTATATCAGAAGTTTAATTACATAATATAATATTCTATGGGCTCATGTAGTGTGATTTTATTTTTTTCATTTTGAACTGCCCATTTTGATTTCTACTTCATTTCAGAATCAGTGTATGAAACCCAAAACAGGAACTTTATGAGGCCGGATAAGATCTGCAAAATCAAATTACATCTTCACTTCAAATTCTGGAATAGGATCAATGATATGGTTTAAGACACATGATTTCAGCACGATAGAAACGATATTCAAAACCAAACAGATTTTTTTTTTTGGCAGAGTATCTGAGGTACGAGCTGTAAAGGCACAGCCCTATTTTGGAAAAGTGCACGAAAACAGCGTGTTTCTGCTTCCACTCAAAAATAGGCATTTTCAAAATGATATAATAAATGATCTGTGGGGTATTTTGAGCTGAAAATTCACAGACACATTCTGGGGACACCTGAGACTTATATTACACATTGTAAAAAAGGGGCATAATAGGTCTCCTTTAAGCAAACTACAGCCTTCATTTTTTTAAATCATAAAATTAAAACATTTCGCACAGAGCATTTTTAACAAATAAGTGAGTTCTAAGTTGCTATTTAAAAAAGTATCACACACTTAAATAGAAATAATGAACTGCAATAAACTTAACTGCAAGTTTGTTTTCTTTTAAACATAATCCACTTGTCTCATCTTTTGCAAAGATGTGAAATCTAAACGTAAAGTAACAAACTTTTGGAATGAAACGCATGAAAGAAATCATTTGGAAAAACTTAATCGGGATGACTAAGTGTCAAAGTCCATCCTTGCATCCTACTATCCATTTTGTTATTCATGAATCATACTGTTATGATTCACACTGATATATGATGCCAAGGGGAGAATTTAAAATAGTCTGCCGCAGGGACAATTTTGCACATCATTGGAGAGTAACAAACACACAGAGAGAGAGAGAGAGAGAGAGAGAGAGAGAGAGGGAGAATCAACTGGACCTCACTGGACCCTCAGACTGAATGAATTAAGTTTTTTCTTCCAACCGTCTGGGTACTTGTTAGTCTTGTCAGGCAGCTCGATGCTAAGAAGAGCACAGAAGACTACTTACACTAGCTTTGCTTTCTGTGCAAGAATACTGCTCTGTTAAACCGCAAAAATTAAACTTAATAAATGCAAAAAAATACCTAAACCACAAAACCAAGTATGATCAATAGATCAAACACAGACACACAAAACATCTTCAAGATCTTGATGATTAAAAAGCATCTTGTTTCCTCAGCCATAGCTTTCAGATGAATAACATGACCTCTGTTTTCTTCCTCCTCTCAGGATGTATGGAGTGTTGTCTGAAATGTCTAGGAGGAATCCCTTATCCATCCTTGATTGCCACAATCCTGCTGTATGCTGGAGTGGCGCTCTTCTGTGGATGTGGACATGAAGCTCTTTCTGGAATGGTCACCATCCTCCAGAACTACTTTGAGGTGATCAGGGGACCTGGAGATGGTCTGGATGTGTTTACAATGTAAGTGTCAGCAGCACCCATTTCTCACTGTAGATTTTCATATATATAAATCGTATATACAGTACAAATTATGTATGTTATATAGATTATATACATTTTGTATACAGTGTTTTTTTTTATTTTGTATGCAGCAAAAATATCTAAACATTTTTAAAACCAGATTTATTAGTGCAGCAAAATTGCAAAAAATAATATAAATAAATAAATAAAAGTTGCCCCCCCCATTGGTTACTACATACATCAGATTGTTGTGTATGCATGTAAATTAATACAAGTTATCTAATTATTATGGTTTTATAACAATGACCCTTTGTAAGAGTTAGTCCTACAATTCACAAAGTAGGAGTAAAATGAGCATGTGTATGGGTTAAACACTAATATAAACACATCCTCAAACAATTTTTAGATCATTTTGAGCTTTTTCATGCTATCAGTACAATAGAAATATAAAAACATACTAGTCCTGTTTTTACATGAATATTTAAAAAAAGATTCGACTGTGATCTTTGCGTATATTTTGCGTATAACTACAGAAATAATGTGTAAATGAACTCATATATATATATTTGGATATATGAATGTTTGGATTAAACTTTCTGCTTGTTTTTCTTTTGTACTGCCTTGCCATGTTGATTTTATCTGTAGGCAAATTTAAATTATGCTGAATGTTTTGTAGTTTACACTGACTTAAATTAACAAGTAATAATGCCCAAAAATGATTAATTCATATACAAAACTTTAGCAATATGATGATTTCAATTGACATGTTAATTTCTCTCCGTGTGCTTGAGTCCGAGATGGACTGAGTAATGTGAATTATTTTACCTTAATATGCTGAAAATGATTGTTGTAACCACAGGCTCATCTTACCTCATCCTCCCCTAAATTAACCAAAATTACTGAGGTTAATGGTTAAAGCAAGGTTAATGTTTTTTTTATATTTTTAAATATAATTTAAATAATTATTTTTAATAATTTAAATAATATTTTTTAAGGATTTCTAAATGTTTTACTGGAGAGCTAGAGAAGATACCAAAAATTGTTTTTGCAGTGCATTTAAATAATTTAGAAAATGTATGAATATATACTGATTCTTTAGTGGCTTGATTTCCTCCGTTCCCACAGCATTGACATTATCAAGTATGTGATCTATGGCATTGCCTCTGCATTCTTCGTGTATGGCATTCTTCTGATGGTCGAAGGCTTCTTTACAAGTGGGGCCATCAAGGACCTGTATGGAGACTTCAAGATCACCACCTGTGGACGCTGCGTCAGTGCATGGGTGAGAAATCACTGGGAGAGCTTCATGCATTGTAATTTAGAAAAGGGCAACAGCAAAGCCACTAAGAGTAACTGCCACACATAAATATGGCATCCGTTTATTGGCTATAAAAGATTACAGTACATATTGAACTCTGCAAGTTATTCTCCTCTCATTTGTGCCAAGTGAAACATGAAATACATTGTGTGCTTGCAATTATTGTAATGAATTTATAACGCTTATAATTTTGCCTTTTATTTATTTCTGTTTTATTCTCAATGGATTTCTAATTAAGTGCTTGATAAACTGTCTTTTTCTTCAGTTCATCATGCTGACGTACATCTTCATGTTGGCTTGGCTGGGTGTGACAGCATTCACCTCTTTGCCTGTCTTCATGTATTTCAACATCTGGACCATTTGCCAAAACATGACCGTTCTGGAGGGAGCAAGTTTATGTCTTGACCCGCGCCAGTTTGGTATGTTTTACAATCTGTGGGTTTTAGTCCCAGATGTTTAGGTGTGGTTAACTGTGCAAAGAAAGATGTTTCAATGATGATCTGTTTTTGTTGCTGTAATTTTGTTCTTTCTTACTGGTAGTTATCCACAGTGTTGGGAAGGTTACTTTGGAAATCTAATAGGTTATAGATTACAAGTTACCCTATTCAAAATGTAATAAGTAGTGTAACTATTTCAGTTACTTTATTAAAGTAATGTAACTGATTTGATTTCTTTTCTAAATTTTCTAATGAATGTTTCCAACTGTTTATCATTTTTAAACATTTAAAGCAGGCAGGGTTACCCTTACAGTAGGACTCAACACTAGTTACTGTCAGACATCCTTCATCACTTGAATTAAGATTATAATAATTTAATTTTAAAGCACAGCCACCACAAAATAAGACTTTAGCACCTCTTTTTACTTTAAGATCACTCTGATTTTTGATTTTTACATTTCCAGCACTGGAATGCATTTTTATCACTATTATTCAACATATCCTAGCTTTTTGCAGAAAATATTCAGATGTAACTCACTATGTAATCGTTAACATTTTCAAAAGTAGCTGTAATTTAACTTCACATTTTTTCTGAGTAACTGTAATGGATTACAGTTACATTTATTTTGTAATTAAATTATGTAATGCTGTTACTTGTACTAGTTACTTCCCAACACTGGTTATACTCATTAAAAAGTGTAATATCTATTTCTATAACCTCATATACCGTAAAAACACAGTCTGTTCTTAAGGAATAAGAAATTTGTATTTTTTTTTAGGTGTTGTGCCCATTGGTGAGGAGAAGACTGTATGTGCAGGATCAGAGAAATTCTACAAAATGTGTGAATCAAATGAGGTGAGTAAACATCTGTGTGAAGTATAGACAGGTACACTAAAGTCCAGTGATTTCAAATGATTGTGTAAATCATTTCCACAGTGAAAAGCAATCCAAGGCTCATTTCTCTCTCAATATTTTTTTTCCCCTGAAAGCTGGATATGACTTTCCACCTGTTTGTGTGTGCGTTGGCTGGGGCTGGAGCAGCAGTCATTGCCATGGTGAGTTTTGACTAATAAAATACAATTATACTTAGAGAAGTTGTTTCACATATGGGTTTAGTGCTGATTTTTTTAATGAAAAAATAAGTTGCATTAAAAAAAAAATGTAGGTAAATTGTAAAATAAAGTAAAATTTAAATCACTCTGTACCGCAATCATGATTACTTTAATGGTGAAGCATCATACCAAAATGTGTAAATATTATAAAAAGCAATTCTTTTACATAATATGAAACTTGCTCCATCTCTTTGTGGGAATTATATTATATTATTATTTTTTTCCCTCTCAACATAATAGTTGTAATAAGTCCTAAGCTGGCAAAAAATAGTATAAAAATTGTAATTGTGACAAATTTGAATTTCCCTCTTTTAAACCATCAACAATGTGTCATTTGGGTGATGGTGATGCCAACAGAATTAATGACATCACCTGCTTCAGCTCCTTTATGTCTAAACTGGAACGGGATAAAGTCATGAATCACTGTCACTGCTTTCCTAGGGCATTCTGGGAGAAAAAAAAGTTGAGCATTGGGGGCGTTTTCAGCTCTCTCTTATTGGCTTTTCTTTGTTGTTATTTAACATCCCCCTTTTATCTTTGTGGCTGTTTTTGTTTTCCTTCCCCTCTCTCTCTCTCTCTCTCTCTCTCTCTCTCTCTCCGTCTCTCTCACATACACGGAGAGACGCTGGGCATGTCGTTTTGTTGTCATGGAAACTGGGAGAAGAAAGGCCCTAGAGCTTGTAGCAAGCAGCACTCAGTAATTTGCGAGGAACCATTTTCTGAAAAAGAGAATGTGGTTGTTAGTCTGGGATGATGTAGCAAATTATAGAAAGAGCTTGCCCGTCCCCTGCTGTGGAAGGAGCAAATTTAACTGATTGTTAAACACAATGCGTCCTCATGCTCTCTGGGAAGGGTAATAATAACCAAGCTTTTCTTTTGTCAGGATGAGAAATTCAGGGTGTGGCCCTATTCAAATGAGCTTACATAATGTCAATCTGATTTGCATAATGATGCACTGAAGTAAACAATATATGGTGTGCTCTCATGCAATACAATAATTCACTCGTAACCTATTTTTTTATATGTATATAATTTAGATAAAATCAAGTCTACAGCTGCTTATTCTTCCATGCACGTTGATTTCATGTGGTGTGAGATAACCCAATACACATCATTTTTGTTCACACATGTAAAACCTTTGCTAGGTTGCATAATAGAAACAAGGGCCTTCATCAAGGTATTTTGCATATTTGAAGTAGACTGTAGAATTTCCTCCTAAGCAAGGCAGGCTGCCAGCACACGTATGAGAAGAGTCTGGCTGCTTTACAATGCTGCCTCCTGCTGGTGTCACTGCTAATTTTAGAGTGACAAACATGCGTCATCACAGTCTGCTGTCAACTTGCAGATCTTTCTTTCTTATTCTAAATTAATTAACAAAATTTGTAATGTATACACACACACACACACACACACACACACATACACTACTGGTCAGAAGTTTGAAATAATTGAAAGACGTCTATTTTCATTTTATATATAAAATTGCTTTCAAAATAATAATAAGGTAACAGTACAATTAAAGAAGAGTAAATTCTTCTCTAAATTCAATCTAGCTATGTAAATTTGTTTTTCAAAAAAGCCAAATAATAAAATTTCAAATGTTGACTTTGTTAATGCTATTTGAATAATAAATCTATATTTAAAAAAAAAAATAATAATTTGATAAGAATTCTAAGTTTCAGTGCATTTTATATGAACAATTGTGTCAGAATAATATAAATGCAAAGTTTTAGTTGACACTCTGTTGCCGCTATTTAATGTTATATGTTGTTGCTTTAGATCCACTACCTGATGGTGCTGTCTGCCAACTGGGCCTATGTGAAGGATGCATGTAAAATGCAGAAATATGAGGACTGCAAGTCCAAGGAGGAGCAGGAGCTGCATGACATCCACTCTACACGCTCCAAGGAACGGCTCAATGCCTACACATAAGACAGGAAGCAGCAGTGAGGGCGAGAGGACCCTCAGTGCTTTCACTTCCTGTTGAAGGGAGTTATGGCACTGGTGCAGTCCAGGTGGTGTGTCGTATGACCAACCCCATGGCCAACCCATTACCTCTCGCACAAACATTATTATTATTATTATTATTATTATTATTATTATTATTGTTATTATTATTATTATTAGTGCTAGCAGTAGTGTTGTAGTTTTTTTCACATTATTGTATTTCATTTTTTTAAGAGATTGTGCTGGTTCTTTTTTTCCACCACATATTACAATTTTTAAATATATTTTTCTTTTTAAACACATTTTAGTATTAATACATGAATCATTCTTATGTAGAGGGTCGGTTATCGGGGTGAAAAAAAGCACATTTTTCATGTGTGTCTGTCTATTAAGGTCTCATTATCAAGGACTTAAAGCATGGAGAAAAAAAATTTTGGTAAAAAAAAAAAAATTATTCTCTCTCTCTCTGTCTTTCTCTCTCTCTCCCTCTCTTTCTCTCCTTCTTTTTTTTAATCATCAGAAGGTATGAAGCCCGATACCAGCAGATGGCTTGCTCATTCTGCATTATTTTGGTAAAAGAAAACTCAAAAACTGAGACTGAAAAGACAAAAAACAAAATTAAGATATAACAGATGTACCATAAAGTGTTTATTTATTATTTTTCTACAGATGTCATTGCATAGCTTATCAAGATATCATGAAATGTAGACAAAAACGCATTATATTTGCTTGCTGTTAAACTAGTTTTCAGACTGCATCGCGGCCAGAAAAGCGCTGTAACTTCTGAGAGGAGAGAACTTTCGACCACTTTTGGCGGACATGAAGCATTTAAATTAGTGCTGTCAAAGGATTAATCGCGATTAATCGCATCCAAAATAAAAGTTTTTGGTTACAAAATATATGTGTGTATACTGTGTATATTTATTATGTATATATAAATACAAACACATGCATGTATAAATTTAAGAAAATATATTATGTTTATATATTAAATATATTTATATATAATATAAAATATACAAATATGAATATATAAATGTATAAACGTAAATATTTTCAAAATACTGTATGTGTGTGTATTGATACATACATAATAAATATACACTACACATACATATATAATGTAAACAAAAACTTTTATTTTGGATGCGATTAATCGCGATTAATCGTTTGACAGCACTAATTTAAATCTTACCACAGTGTCAACGACCCCCTCTTCAGCAACAATACAACTGTCCCTTTACTGGAAGCAAGCGACACATGCACAAGCCTACAGCGTTTTGACCCCCTCTTTTTTATTTTCCTACTCAAATAGATATAGACACAGTTGTTGGACGTTGATTTTTAGCTTGTACATAGTCACTCTCAAAATGATACTGTACGTTAGCACTTAACCAGGTGAATTCGTATTATCGAAAAACATATTCAGCGTATTGTTAGATAAAAAGGAGGAGAGTGTTCTCTGAAAACCAAGAAAAGATTTGAGTGAGAAGCAAAAACCAGGCGACACGGTAATGTTTTGTGTCAGATCACATTCTTTCGGTGGGCTTTTTCTTTCCAAAGGGGAATATCACGACGAAAACAAATATTTAAAGAGCTTATACTATTATCTCGATGACAGTTACTCGTTGTCTTGCTAACAAGTCATTATTATATTGGACGATGGAAATGTCTTCTCATTCTTTTAATGCCTGGCAAGTCATGTTCTGTCAGTGTTTCTAAGAGCTAGTTTCGTGCACTTATTTGACCATTTTGTGAGCTCTTTCTCGGTGTAAGTGCATTGGGGTTCTGGCTGTGAAGTCACACCCCTGTAATGTTAGGTAAAGACTGTGAAACTAAGTGTTATTTGTGGCATGGTCATGCATTCAATGGTAATCGTTTTTATTGGATCAAAAAATAAATAAATAATGATGATAATAATAATAATGGAAAAAAATCAAAAAGAAAAAAAAACAAGAAAAACAGTTTTCATTTCATCTTTTTATGAGTTTGTTATATGCGACTGTCTTGCTGGGTCATCCTCTTCCTCATAATGTGCAGTAATTTGAATCCTATGCTGAATACATTGCGCTGAAACTCCTACTCTTCGATGGTAGTGTTTGATTTGTGCCTGTTTACTTTGTGGTGATCTCTCTAACTCCTCTGAGTCCTCCTCTCACCTTTCAATTACTATTGCTTGTTGAGCCCCTAATTTAATTCTCTCTCTCTCTCTCTCTCTCTCTCTCTCTCTCTCACTCTCTCTCTCTCTCTATTACTCTGGCTCACTCTCTCTGTCCTCGTATACTAGTCTTTTTGTACTCTCACTAAAGAATGCTTAGTAGCAAGCTGTACCATTAATTTGTTTTGTACATAAATGTGCCAACCGCTTGATGCGTTTTTCTGATCTGTAAATAAATCACATAATAAACAATGGTGTACTTGTTAATAAATACGGTTGTTGTTGTTGTTCTTAACAGTCTGTGTATCATGTTGGAGTTATTCACTTCACACACATTCTAAAAATATTTCGCTGGTTTACATTTATGTGGTAAGATCTGAATTAATTGAATTTACTTCTGACTAAAAAAGCAATTTGTAAAGGTCAAATTTTGAAAGTATTTTCAATTGGTTGTATATGATATGTTTCACATTACTGTGTGTTTATATATGACTCTAAAGCTTTAGATATGTATTTTCATGAACTCACTTTGTTATTCAACAAAGTATCAGGAATAAAAAGTTTCAGTGGTATGTACTACCACTAGTAGGTCTAACATATCAAATATTTATGACACCGAAGTTCAGAAGCTCACCAAGGCTGCACTTACTTGATGAAAAATACAGTAATATTGTGAGATATTATTACAATTTAAAAGAACTGTTTTCTGTGTTTGTTTTAAAATGTCATTTATTTCTGTGATGGCAAAATTAAATTTTCAGCAGCCATAAATCTAGTCTTCAGTGTCATTTTTAAATAATTTAATGCATCATTGCTGAATAAAATTATTAATTTAATTTAAAAAATGTCAAAAAAATAAAAATAAAAATCTTACTGACATTAAACTTTTGAAAGGTATTTGTTTCTACAGCTGTTATTTTCACTTAAACCACATGGAGGCAGGCTACAAAAGGACATCTCTCTTGTCTTAGCCCACTGTATATAACTTCATAAAGGCCTTATAATTTAAGGTCTTATATTTTTTTTCCATATGGTTTCCAGATATTATGTTCAATAAACTTTTTTTTTTTTTCAGTGAACTATAAATTTTATAGACACAAATTTTTAGAAATCTCAACCTACTACAAAAAGTACAAATTAAAATAAAAAATAAAAGTTTTACTAAAACTTAAAAGATGAAAAACTAAAAATTAAGCTATAATAAAAACTATAATAACAATAATAAAAGCAGAATTGCTGCCTTCAAGAAAAATCAGTGGTGCCATCGATTCACTGCACTTTTTGAACACTTATAATTCATTTACTAATGAAGAATATCAAAAATAAAACTATTACATTCCACAAAACTAAGCAGAAATGATTACAACTAGGTAAATGCATGCAAACCAGATGTTGTTATAACATAAGGATGGATACGCTTCATAATGATGTTTTTAATTAAGCATGTTTTCCCTTGATACTCACACTGGCCTACATAAACACACCCTTGGCAATTAATCATGTTTTGACAAATTGGTACTAAAGGGAAATCTGTTTATTTCCTAATGTACCTTAAGCAGCTTTTATGCATACACAGTCAGCTATCAGTATGTTTTTGTCTCAGTATTTTCTGAAGCCATTCTAAATCTCTCAGACTCAGACAGAACAGTTTGGCCTGTCTGCGGCCTCCCTGGCCTGCTCTCAGTAAATCACGACCTGTACTTCTGCTCACACACAGGTGTCATCTAGCCTCCACGCACGCAAACACCTCACAGCGCGAGGCGAGGGAGGTGACGGAAAGAGCGGAAGCGCAGCCAGAATCAGTTCATACACCAGATGAAGGATGGAAAAGTGTCTGAGGAGCGGTCATGTGATGAAGCAGAGAGAAGAACCTTCTTGTAGTTATTATAGCCGATTAGCGTGTGCCTGCAGGGCTTATCCTCCTCCTCGAACTCAGTCACACACACTAACGCACTCATACACACAAATAAACTCACACACACTTCCCATCCCACTCTGTTCAACTTTAGTGACCTACTCAGCCTTGAGAAATCCTCTTTCTAATCTGGGTTCCCCCGCCCATCCCAATCCTCCCGTTCTTCTGTTCTCGGCTCTCACCTGTTAGCATGCTAAACAAGATGCGGGCTGCGAGGCACTTTTCTTGCTTTTATTGGTTTTCATTGAGGACTGATAAAGGAGTTTTTGTCCACTGATGGTCGAGTGGTATCTGATGTGTGTGAGTGTGAGTGTGAGTGTGTGTGTCCGTGCTGGTTCATCTGACTGAAGGATGTATCGTCTGCTGGTGGCCCAGGTTCTCCTGGGCTGCTGGAGTGTGGCACAACCCTTCTGTCCTTCCCAGTGCACCTGTGTGTACCACGGACGCAGCGATGGCACTGGCAGCAGGTAAGGACACTGTTTCACTATAATAATAATAATAATAATAATAACAGAGATTTATAAAATGTAAAATTTTGGTGTGTAGAAACAGGCCTAATTTAGGTTTATGATTTCTGGAATAAAAATAGAGAAGTAGACAGACATGGGAAAATATAATGAACTGGAATAAATTAAAAAATAATTTTGCATTTGGAGAAATTGTAATTTACATTTTAACCACAGACAAATGTTCATGTATGTATAAATGTATACGTTTATTATTTGATAAAAGAAAATAGAAGACATATACAATGGAATAATTTAAATATATATATATTTTCAGCAATATAACAATTCAATAAAAATTGTCTAATAAAATAAAATATAATTTTTTCATGAAATCTGAATCAAAATAGGCAAGATTTTTTGTTTCAACATAAGGATAGACACATTTCATACCTATGTTTTTAATGGCATGTTTCTTGATACTAGATATATCAATTAAAACAGGCCTATAAACATAGGCCTATTCTTAATTTAATTTAATTTAATTTTATAATGTAGGCTTTCTTAAGTAGTTGCTTAATGATGTTTTATTTATACATTGCAATTATATTTTGAATTTTGAAATTTTAAGTTTTGAAGTCTTTTAATTTTTTTTTAAAATGCATCATTCAATTACAGTCTAGAGAATGTAAATATATATAATCATATTAATCTAATTCTAAATATACTTTTTAATAAATAAACTGGATTTCAAATATGCTAGTAAGTCATCCACTTGAATAAAAAATAGTTTTTAAACTGTCACGTGGGTTATTAGCATGTGTTTATCTGAGGGGCTTAGCCGTAGAGTGTGAACACACATGTTAGTGGAAACCATTTTGAATCATAGCCTGCGGTGGTGTTCAGTGGTGTAGCCTACTGAATTATAAAGGGTGAATACAGAATCAGACAAGTGCAAATGTAAATTACATAGATGTAAAAAAAATCCTTTCTTTATGAAGCTGGTATTCTATAGGCCTGGTTTCTCAACTCTGGCCTTCAAAGTCCACTTTCCTACAAAGTTTAGCTCCTCCAACCCTAATCAAACACACATGAACAAGCTAATCAAGGTCTTCAGAAGAACTAGGAAGTTACAGGCAGGTGAGTTTGATCAAGGTTGGAGCTAAATTCTGCAGGAAAGTGGATCTCGAGAGCCAGAGTTGAGAACCCCTGTTATAGGCTAATAAAACTGGTCAAAGTGATTAACCTCTGCTATAAAAATCTGTCCCAGGTCTGTTCTATGCAATGACCCTGACATGTCAGATATTCCAGTCAACGTCCCTGTGGACACGGTGAAGCTGCGGGTGGAGAAGACAGCTGTGCGTCGAGTGCCCACCGAGGCCTTCTATTACCTGTCCGAGTTACGCTACCTGTGGATAACATACAATTCAGTCACGTCTGTGGATCCTGGCAGTTTCTACAATCTGAAAGTTCTTCATGAGCTACGGCTGGATGGGAACATGATCGCTACCTTTCCCTGGGAGTCTCTGAAAGAGATGCCCAGTCTCAGGACCTTGGACCTGCACAACAACCGCTTGACTAGTATTCCTGTGGAAGCAGCACCTTACCTGGTTAACATCACCTACTTAGACATTTCTAGTAACAAGCTAACTACCCTTCCCTCTGACCTGGTGGACATCTGGCCTCCATTTTCAGGCATCCTGCCCAGTGCCAATGCATCACAAAAGATTGTTCTTGGTGGGTAAAAATGATGATGACTCATCTTAAATATGCACTATGACAGAGTTTTAAATATCTTTCTTTTAGAGGGTTACCGTTCTAAATGACATTAGTCAGCAAAAGAAACCCAGTATTTGAGGAAGATTCACATTAGCATTCATAGTAAGTTGTATGAGCTTTCCCTTGAGAAAAAGTTGTGCACTTGTAGTGTACTTCAGACCTTAAAAGTATATTTTTAACAGGTTCTTGCAGATAACATAGTATTAATGAAGTAGGCCACTTAACTGTACTTATAGAATGCACACAAAAATATATTAAAACTGATTTTAAAAATTCCTTTAAAGGACATTTTAAATGATTACGTTTTAATCATCTTTTGTCATGCTGATTCTGATATGTTTACTTTTTTATGTGTATTGTGTCGACGCACTAAAGCACATGTAAAATACTGAATTATAATTAACTGTAGTGCATTATTTAATATTACATTTAAAGTTAACATTTGTATGTACAAAATTCAACATTACTAAGTTAATTGTATTTAATATAAATGTAACTAGAAAATACATTTTTATTTAAAATACATACAGTCAAGTGTACAAAAACATTTTGAAGTATATTTGTTTATATTTTTTCAGTAATAAGTACTCTTTTTGTAGAGCATATGCTGAAGTGTACTTCTTTTTCGCAATGGTTGGCTCTCCCTAAAACACTATGCAAAGAATCTGGGTGGAGATATATGAAATACCAAGTGAAAAGATTCAACAATATCCCTCTCTTCACCATGTCTTTTTATAGTAAGTCCAAGTATGATCTTTAAATATCTAAATCTAGGCTGTGTCTTCATGGGCTCTCCCAAGTTAAGTACAAGCTAATCTTCTAAAGGGACTTCCAACTGTGTGTAAGGCTCTGAGATTTGAGTTTCTTTGAAGTGCTCAACTGGGAAGAGGATGATTCATATGTTTGCTCAGTGACATCTAAACAACAGATCCCAGCTGAAGAGAAAGCAATACTAGTTTGATTCATGTGTGTTTGACATAATGGATATAAAATTCAAGAGTACACTTGTACGGCATTAGGGCTCAACAAAAAAATAAAAAATTGTTTCAAATAGTTATTTCAACTTAAAATAATTTGTTACCCCGCTGACTTAAAATTTTTAGTTAAGTCAACTTGAAATTTTAAGTTACTCAATGTTAATTTAAGGGACAACTGGAATATTTTAGTTGACTAAACTAAAAATTTTAAGTCAGCGGGGTAACAAATTATTTTAAGTTGAAACAACTATTTTTTTTTTTTTTACAGGATCATGTAAAATGATCAAACAAATGAATTTTTCAGTGATTCTTTCTGTAGGTTACATTGTTACGTCAGTAGATGGTGACAAAAGGCTATGTTTATGAGTGAGTCATTTGAATCATTCATTCAATGCAACATTCAGGAAGTGACTGTCCTTATTAGTGAGTCATTGAATCAGTCACTTAGCCGATTTGTACAATAAAGTGAATTCGGAACAGCATACTAGCATACTACTCTATTCTATTTTTCTGCAAAATCTTTATATGACAGAAACTGTATTAGTATTATGCCAGAATGCTGCTCCCAATTCAGTCTCTGACTTAAATAGTAAGTCACTGAATTATCCAATCAGCTCATTTGTTCAAGAATGTCCCTACAAGTATTAAGCTTGGAGATTTGTGATGGTTTGATTTGAATTGTTTTCTTTGGAATGTAATTGGCAATATTGTGTTTAAAATTTTACTTGATATAAAATTTTAGTTTAACTGTTCAAAAGCAAAATCAGAGTCTCAGTTCAGTAGCACTTTTGCTTGTGTGATGTAGCTTAAATGCAACTGCATATTCTGTATTTTCACCAGGTGCCATGCACAAAAGCACAACATGACTGGGATTTACCCTGTATCATCAGAATATTAGCAGTTGCCACCATCCAGCTGTTGAATTGCATCAGCAGACCGTCTAATTCCCTGTTTACAGTCAACCGATCTTCATCCTGCCATAGACAGAATTATGGGCACTCTGTGCTGTTAATGTCCAACACCTGATGCATGCGAGCCAGACAAGACATCCTGGCTTCAAGATTTACAACTTTCTGATTTGATGAGAGTAAACTGCTGTTTTATTATAGTAGTTGAATAATAAACCTGTGGTCTTTATTTCAGTATGTTGAGATGTTCAGCAAGTGAAGTAATGTTTCTCCATTCTCTTTCTGCGTTTGGCAGATCCCTGACTTAGCTAGTGCTATAATCTGTGTTTGAGGGACATTTTTGCAAATAATTGTATAGATGGGTTGCGCAATTCGAATGGAAGCAAAACTAGAACTAGAATTAAAATATGTTTGGAAGTTCACTTGACAGTCTTATTTGAAAGTCTTGAAAAAAGTGTTAAAAGCTTGGAGTTTGAAGGTTTGTAGGCCTTTGTACATAACATAATGCTTTCATAAACATATTCTAAGCAAATATTTCAATATTTGCAGGTCTACAGGACAACCCCTGGTACTGTGACTGTCGGATTTCCAAGCTCATTGAGTTGTCTAAGATGGCCAGCATACCTGTGGTGCTGATGGATCAGGTTCTGACATGCAGTGGACCAGAGAACTTAGCTGGCGTTCTGTTCCAGAGGGCTGAACTGGATCAGTGCACCAAGCCGTCAGTTATGACTTCAGCAACAAAGATCACTTCATCACTGGGCAGCAATGTGCTTCTGCGGTGTGACGCCACTGGTTTCCCTACTCCCACCCTTCTCTGGACCAGAGCTGATGGAACGGCAGTCAACATCACAGGTATGAGTGTCACAAAGTATGTTGATGTGTGCAGTTATAATCAGACTACAGCATTTTTTAGTAGGCCCTACTTGAGTGACAGTCTTCACTCTAGGGTGACGCATTGCTGCCACACACATATTATTTTTTCCACTCAATTATGTCGTAATAACGAGGTGCTATGTCATTTTAATGGCATCTTTTCTTGTTTTAACGACATCTTTTCTCCTAATAACGAGATGTTTTCTCGTTAAAATGACACCTTTTCTCGTGATAACGAGATGTTTTCCCGTTTTAATAAATACATGGTAGCCTACATTATGTGAGCGAACTGATTAGAGGATCTGCACGCTGCTGAAGTTATGAAATACACTGTTTTAAATGTATTTTAATGTAATGGTTTTAATTTGTAGCTGCATGTTTATTACGATTAATCTCCAATCTGTCTACAATATAGTGCTATCCAATAACTGCACTCAGACTCATGACTCATTTAGGCTATCAGATCAAAACAGTTATTTTTGAATATTGACTCTGGGATTTGAATATTTCTTTATTTGAATGACTGAAGTTTGATTTAACAACAAATCGAAATACGAACAAAAAGATACAAATAAAGATTTATTTATTTTTTTTAAAACAGTGTATTTCATAACTTCAGCAGCGTGCAGATCCTTGTTTATGTCAGGACTGTGGCGCGGACAATCAGCTCGCTCACATAATGTAGGCTACCATATATCTATTATAACGGGAAAACATTGTTTTTATGACAAAATATGTCGTTATTACGAGAAAAAAATTTGTCGTTTTAATGAGAAAAAATGTCGTTTTAACAAGAAAACATCTCGTAATTACGAGAAAAGATGTCATTTTAATGAGAGAATGAAGGACTAAATATACTTTGTCTTTGAGCATGTGTTAATTGTAGTCCAATTAACATGTGTAGCCTACATGCTGGACAAAGTCAGACTGGTAAAATTTCCCCTGGACTAAAGTGTTTACATGGCATTTTTAAAAGACAAATTCTTATATATATATATATATATATATATATATATATATTTATATATATATTATATTAGTTTGACTGAAATATAACTTTTAAAGTGCAAACTAGGACTGCACAATATTAGAGATTTGTTTTAAATTGTGGTGTTGATATCGGATAATTAATTGTTTATGTTCATGTTCATTGTACATTTTCTTACATTTCGATTACCTTTGTCGTCTAATGCTCGCTTAAAGTTTAACTTTAAGAAGACTAATAATTGAATAACACTGTTATAATGTAATTGTTTTTAACAAATCTCAAAATGAATATCAAATATCAAAATGAATAAAAAATTTAAATGTAATAAATATCCATTTCTGTACATTATAATTGTGTGATGCTTAAATTCAATTGTAGTATTTTAAAGGATTTATTTTAGTTTTAAGTGTTTTTTTTTGTGTGTGTGTGTTTTTTAAGAGAAAACAATATTTCATATAATATATATATATATATATATATATATTATTTAATGTCAGCCAACTTTAGTGACTGGCCATAAAATAATTATCAGTAAATTGTCCAGAATTTTATATTGTGCATCGCTAATTTAATATTTCATATTTTGTATAATATAAACAATATAAAAACATGATTTTTATTTTAATATATAAATTAAAGGATCAACAACATAATATATATAATTTGTTGGCCATACCATGAAAATAATTATCGGCTTTGGTATCAGGCAAAATTTAACTGTTGGTTCATCCCTAATAATGCAAATATGTAAATACAGCCTTGGTGAGCACATGATATTCTTTTAAAAAAACATTCAAAAATCTTACTGACCCCAAACTTTGAATGGTAGTGTATGTATTTCATCATTTTTAATACATTAAAGACATTAATAAATTAAATAATACATATTTAATATCTTTCTTGTCTCCTCAATTGAAAGGAAATCTACATCCCTGTAACATATTGCATTCATAAAGGCATCATTTTAATATTGTTCATCCCTAATATAAACATACTTACTTCTACCAATATCTAAAGCATATTTTAACCTTTTTATTGCAAACTTTAAGTTGTTGCTTACCATAACATGTATCTGTAGTTGTGCAGGAATCTCCAGGCGAGGGGGTCCGTTGGTCCATCCTCAGTTTGCACAGTATCGTGTTTAAGGATGCAGGCGATTACCGCTGCAAGGCCAAGAACTTCGCAGGAAATGCCGAGGCATACATCACCCTGTCTGTGGATGGGATGCAGGCCTCAACGCCATCCCCACCGATAAACATAACCAAGCAGCCCAACGATCAACCCATGACTTCATTTGCTGGGACTAAGATGCCATTGTATACTACCTTAAGCCCTGCTCTCACAACCAGAGCTGCCATGACCACAATCCCACCACTGACAACCAGAAAGAGTCCAGGACCAGGTGGAGGAATTCAGAGGTCTCCACCGGCTGGAGACAAGCCAGCTAAGATCCAGCAAAGCAAGGGCGGCAAAGGTTCAATGACGAGCGAAAAGTCCAAAAAGAGAGCTGATCTCAAAGATATTGAGGTAGTGGAGGAGACAAGTGACACGGCGGTCTTACTATGGAGAGCTGAAGGTTTGCCAAGCGATGCGCCCTTAACAGTGTTCTACTTTCCATATGATGCGAAAGACGATAAGGAGACGGTCGATACGGAAGTTGGTCAAGGGAAGCTGCTCTTGGAGTATCTGATGCCTAACCAGGTCTACACGGTGTGTTTGGTTACTAAGGGTTCGGTGGCTGGGAAAGAGCAATGTGTGGATTTCACTACTCTGGATAACGGTGGAGAAGATGGGCAGAACAAAATCCTGATGATCGCCAGCGGGATCGCTTGCGCAGTTGCGGTGCCTCTTATTGTGGTGTTGCTCTACAAGATCGTATGTCTCTGCTGTAAAGGAAACAGTAGCAGAAACAATGGACCAGACGACGACCTTTCAAAAGAGACATACGTAAAGTTCGAGACGCTCACTATGAAACAAAGGACTCTGAATGGGCAGGCAAATGATCTTTGGGCACGAAGGCAGACTCAGGAGTCAGAGAGGATGCTCCTGTGCTCACGGTCAAGCATTGACTCTCAAATGACGTACAAGAGTGACAGCTCTAGAGCCGAGTATCTGTGCTAATGTATAGCATATCGGCTTTGTGTGTTACTTGGCATTAATTGGTATTAGACAAGCTGTGGCAACATCAGTTTTAAAAGATTAGCTCTTGATACGCTGTCAAACTCGTTGCCTTACAAGACTTATCTTGACCCACAAATTGTCTCATTGCCCATTTTTCAAAAGCCATATTCTTCACCCAATCACACACAATTCTGTATTTTTTTTTAATGAAATACAGTGTACATAAATATAAATATTGTGTATTTTTGTGTATGCCAACATATGATGAAGTAGAGTTACATATTACAAGTCATGAAAATTTTAATTAAACCTTTTTACTGCCTAAATAAAGAATTTCATTTTTTCCTCAACAGGAACCATTGATATAGCCTATATTGGTGTTATGTGCTGCAACAGAAAAGTTAACACACCAAATTTACAATAGGCACTAGCTTTTCTTACTTTTGGTTTTAAATTTAAATGATGTCAGAAAAGTATCAAATCAAGCAGAAACAGATACTTTGTTACAAGCTCATAAATAACGTTTCTAAGATGATGTGTGTGAGTTTGAATGATTATGCTTTCCTCGAAATGCAACATGTGCATTTGATGTTTCAGTCCTCTTCTTATTTTTGTCTTCTCTATCTTTCTACCTCCCTATCTTTTGTTTAATTGTACATTTATATGCAGTGTTTGTGTAAATGTGTGTTTATGTGTTGTAAATCCTTTATGTGTGCCATGCATGTAACTAAAATGTCCATATTCCCATTTTCTTCCATGTATAAAATTAATGTCATTTGCCATTCAGGATACAGGATACAGCACAGCATGAGCATAATTTAGAATATTCTATAAATTAAAGAATCCTGGAAAACAACAACAACAACAACAACAACAACAACAACTAATCTTCCACAAAAAAATATTAAGCAGTACAAGTGTAATTTAATTACTACATTAATTTAGCTTTGCCATCACAGGAATAAATTACATGATTTATTTATTTTTAATTGTAATAATACAATATTACTGGTTTTACTGTTTTGATCAAATAAATGGTGAGCATAAGAATGTTCTTGCAAAAAATTCTTACCAATCCCAAATGCTACAAACGGTAGTGTAAATTCATTATTACATAGACCGATCTCTAGTTAAGTGATCAGAAAAGCATTATAGCATCATTAGTTATCTTTTGTTCAGTACAAGTTTATAAAGTTTACATGTCAGTTGAATTAGTTATTGAATTCTGTCCATTGTGACATCATAGCTGGTCCTGTGAGTGTGTATCAGAGCGGACATTGTGCTGCATTTCCTACCCTGCTTAAGCAGAAGAACAGGGAAGCTGTTGTCCCTGTACCTGCCACATTTTTCCCAGAGCCTTGCCTCTAATTTCTGTGACAATATGACAGTCATTTGTATAATAAGATTGCGTGTATGCGGGGTAAATAGGAAACGGGTGAAGCACAAGCCCGGTCCACATCGCCAACCCCTGTGATTCTTCACTCTGAGGGCTAGACAAAGCCTATGCAGACACAACACTAGTTTAATGGTTTGTGTGTGAGTGAGGAAGCATCCCATTACTCATGAGCAGCACAAAAAGGTGTGACCTCTCCTACTAAATCACATGCATAGACTGGGAAAGGCCAGGAGGTGAACTCAGGGTGACTTGTGTTATTCTTTTAAGTTGTAGAAGGGCAGTTTTTGTGTTTCTTGTGCTCAGGCTCAGAGTCGTAGACCAGGGAAAACCCTCTTGCTGGTCTCACCATGTGTCAAATTTACCATGGGACTGTCAGGAATTTCATACTTTGCTTCCAAAACAGCTAGAGAACAGGAGGACCGGAGAGATTGAGACGTGTGTGTGTGTGTATATGTGTGCCTGACACAAACCTGGCCGTCCTACAGGACTCTCACTTTCAACCTGCTTTGTACGAAAAGGACACCTCTGGGATACAGATACGCTTTTTGGAAACCTTTCACCCAGGTTCTCATTTAGTTGGAGCTGGTTGGCTGCGTGTGTAAGATGTGTGGGGGTTACAGCTGCATGGTGTGGTGCTGCGATCGAGGAAATACCTAAGAGGAGAGGCCTGTAGAACTGAGATAAGATTATGTTCTGGAGAACGATAGCAGCTACCTTTCATTTGTGGTTTTGGATGGTGAGTATAGGCCCTGCCCAAGCTTCAGGCCGTGTGGAAGGAGCATTATGCTGGGGTGGAAGACCCTGGGCTGCTGGAAACTTCAGCTGTGTGGGTAAGTCCATATGCTCATTGAAGTTTTGTTTGTGAAATGTTTCAATCAAACACTGGGGATTTGATTTGATTTGATTTTTTGTGTTATTTTATTTTATTCATTTGTTTTTTGCTAGTATCATTACATTAACCAAAACCTACTTGAACAGGTTATGTGCTAAGGGATGCTTGTGTATGAAAAAGGATAATTTATTATACAGAAATAATATACTTTAAAAGTGTGTGTGTATATATACTCTCTCTCTCTCTCTCTCTCTATATATATACATATATGTTTATGTGTGTGTGTGAGAGATTTTATGGTACATTTTATGGTACTTTAATCGTGCTTTCAGTCATTTTTGAGACTTATTGGTAATGTCACCATCCATTCTTGTTGTATGGAAAAAAAAAAAACTCCATAAACACCAAAGTAACTTTGTGTTCCACTAAAGAATGAACGAATAAACCACATGAGCTTTGTCAATAATGACTTGCAATGAATGGGTAACCTGTTACTTTAATATTTATTAAGATGGCCATTATATGTCTATGAAGAAAAAAAATCCTATTTGGAAATAAAAAAGTTAATGAAGCACTAAATCATAAGTCTTTTTGGACCCATTGCTTTAGAGCCGCAGTGAGAAAGGAACTTGACCCTCCCTTCATGAATCATAATATTTATTCTTATCAGCGTAAGTCTAAATATCTTGTTGAATACCTTTTAAATCAGAGCACATCTTAAATATGAAGAAAAACTCCCTTTATTAAAAAAGGCTAAACATAGATACCATTTTGATGGATTAATTATTTATTGCTTGATAGACTTTGTAGAAATTTTCAATCATTTGCGCTTAACTAGAACATCAGAATTCATCCTCATCTAGGTTGCAAATAATGACTATTGATTGATAAATACTAACCATCACCATATTCAACATTTGTCTCTGCACTTCCTAGCAACATGGCTGTGTGTTTTTGTAATCTATTCAATCCTCCACCATGGTGTGTGTTGCTAGGATACAGTTGCTTTATTTCTACAGGCATCTGTGAGATCGATGTGTGAACCTCTCCCCATTAAAGCATGAAAAGACCTGTCGCAAAGCAACAATAATTCACATTCTGAATGACATTATAGGTGTTAATATGGATAGGGAAGAAAGAGAAAATAATTAGCAAGTTTATGACCGAAGAAAGAATGTAACTGTTAGCCGGCAGGCCTCATTTATCAAACAGCTTCAGTTTAGGGTCTCACTATAAGGTTTCAGGGAGGTTTCATGTTAAAGTCTTTACAGACCACAGTTTCATCTCATCAATTTATGAGACAAAGTTCATTTAAATATTTAATCCTACTTTGATGAGAACTGAATTTCTGCTGACTGCATGTGTCTGTATTTACAAAGATGCACAATATTATGCAAACAAATAAACTATGTTTATGATGTTTATGAGTCTACAACCTTTATTGCATTCAGTCTTTAACAGAACACATCATCTTTACAGACTGAGTTACAATAGGGTAATTAATATATTCATTACAACAGAGAAAAAAACGAAGTAAAACAAGACAAATTATTTATATATATATATATATATATATATATATATATATATATATATAATTATTATTATTATTATTATTATTATCTTTTTTTAATATATAAATATATATATTTTTTGTCCAATTATAAACTTCAATCTGAATAACATTGCTACCAACCAATCGGAGCCCTGACCCAAACCTCAAACCCCGCCCCGAAAATCAGTGGGCTGTGATTGGTTGATAAAATGGCGTTCAGGAAAAACAAAATCTGTAAACGTGTCCTGCTTGATTGTTAATGTTTTACTGTTACGGTCAAAGTATTTCTTAAAAGTCACTATAATTTGACATTGTATATTGTTTGTTGCCATGCAGTTTAAATCTAAGAATGGATTTAGTATTAGTTAGATTTGAAGTGCGTTTTGCACATAAACTTGTTAAAATGGTTATTGAGCTTCAAATTAGGATCAGATTAGAAGTGATGTCAATGTTTAATGCATTCAGTTTGTGTCATTTTGATTAGATTTCTCAGGTTTCTCTATTTGTGTCTTTAAAGATCCTGAACCTTATCTGTTACTTGGCCTTGGAAACAGCATTCAGAGAATGAGCCTTGATGGTGGGGATCAGAGAAGGATCTTGTCTAGGGTGGGAAGGTCCATCTTGTTGGATTTCCATTTAAGTGAGGGGACGATGTTTTGGGCTGACACACAGGCAGGACAAATCAGCAGGGCAGGACTGGATGGAACACGCAGACAGGTAATACTGAAGCCCCATTAATGTTATTGTTGTTTATTTTATTTTTTTGTTATTTTTCATTTGCATGTAAGTGTCTATATTTATATACAGGTTTAGCTGAAAGTTATTTATATGTCCTATAAATACGTTATTTTAGTTTTAAATACCATTGTGATTGTTTGAAGCCTGTTCCAAGCCTCTTAATGCAGTTTTGGTTCATTCTTTCAGAAGCTTCACTCATCAGTGAAAGGAATCACAGGTCTGGCTGTGGACTGGATTGAAAACGCAGTTCTCTGGAGCAATGTGGAAAAAGGAACGATACAGAGAATTGACACAGATGGGAGAAATGAAAAGATTGTCCTAAGAGACCTGTCTCAGCCAAGAAGTGTTGTTGTTGATCCAAATGAGAGGTAAAAATGAGAAAAACTATAGTCATTCAAGGAAAGGAAAAATGCACTTTGTCAAAACTGGCATAATTTAGGTTGATCTCTTTGAAAAAAGAAAATTAAATGCACAATGACAATGAACAAAGCAATAAAGATTTAAAAAATTGTTCAGCAAATAATAAAATATTTGTACACTACCAGTCAAAAGTTTTTGGATAGTAAGAGTTTTAATGTTGTGTTTTTTTTTTGTTTGTTTGTTTGTTTTTTAAGAAGTCTCTTCTGTTCACCGAGCCTGCATTTATTTAATCCAAAGTACTGCAAAAACAGTAAGGATCATGTGACACTGAAGACTGGAGTACTGATGCTGAAAATTTAGCTTTGATCACAGGAATAAATTACATTTTAAAATATATTCAAATAGAAAGGAGTTATTTTAAATGGTAAAAATCTTTCACAATATTACTGCTTTTGCTGTATTTTGGATCAAATAAATGCAGGCTTTGTGAGCAGAAGAGAATTATTTAAAAAACTTAAAAAATCTTAGATTGTTCAAAACCTGGTAGTGTGTATATGATTGAAAAATAAAAATAAGCAATAAATAGACCTACATAAAAGAGCTAAAACTTCAGTGGCAATAAGTAAGAAGTTGTGAGCATATTGAGACATGGCTTGTGGAGCAATAGGTCAGAGATGTTACCCACAACAACATGTTTTACATTTTTTACTCTGTTCTCTCAGCAGTGTGCTTGTTGACTGTAGGGGAGAACGAGGATGACTAAAGGCTTTGTCATTTGCACAGTTCTTCTCAGGACTGTGTTGCTCAAATCCTAGTTTGCTTGCTAACTATAAATGCTGGAGCACTCAGACGGTCACATTCTTTGAAACATGGCTGGCACATAGGTGCAGATCTAACAGAGTGTCTCAAACAGCACACTGGCCTCACCTTTCTGTTAAAGGACCGGTCTGTGAAGAGATAATCAAGCAACCATTTTGGTTTCAGTACAAATATCTCAACATTAGTAGATATTCATTGGGAGAGCTGAAAAGAAAATATTTTCAGTTGTATTCCAGTGAACATTTATATTGATGCAGAATTAATGATTTAATTGGTATATTAAAATTTCAAAATAAAACAATTCTGGCTGATATGCCATTCATTATTTTCATATTAAAGCCAGTAAATGAAAATGACCTATATTAAAATACTGCACTGTATTAGAGAGATATAAGAATGATGTATAAGAATGCTATCACAACATTTTTGTAGATATATTTTCTGGCTGTCAGATGGGTTGACTCCCAGTCTCCAGCGTTCAGACATGACAGGTGGGAAGAGGGCAACAGTACTGAAAGCTGCAGACAGACTGAAGGTTCTAGCTATAGACCACCAGGACAGGAGACTCTTCTGGGTTCAGCAGGGCCAAGGAGGGCACACTGCTATGGGGTCCTGCAACTATGATGGCAACATTATTAACGTCTTTAATCAGCCCTTGAGGTAAAAATGCACTTTAATGTACAGTCAGGCCATTATCACCCTTCAGGGATTATTTTGTGATTTCGACCAGTACATTATCTACATTATTTCAGAAATAAATACAGAATAAATAAATAAAAGGGCATGAAATGTTGATTTGAGACTTTTTTTTTTAAATATAGTTAAATTATCATCTGTTTAGAAAATGTCTTCCTCAAGACAACAGTCATTTGAACAGTTTTGCAGTCATTATCCCAAATATTTTAATTCAGAATGTGTTGATAAACCAGTCAGATGCATGTAATAAATTATTTAAGTGACTGTTAAATGATGACCATGCAAATCTTATTGTAAAAATAGAAGAGGTAATAGAGGTAATTAAGGTGATTAATGTTTCATATATTAGACTTTTATAGTAAAAAAAAATTTTTTTTACATGTCCTCCCTGCCATACTTCTAGATCACAGTCTCTGAAAATGACGATTTTCCTTGATTATGTGTACCTAACGGACTCGAAGTCAAAAAGAATAACACGAGTAAACAAGTACACAGGGGGCCGAGGAGAGAATGTCAATTCCAAAAGGATGCCTCACCCCCCTGCTGATGTCAAAGTGGTGCATCCCATCAATCAGCCAGTGGTGGAAATTCCAACTCCATTCACTCCAGGTTGGTAATGAAATAATTACACATAATCTTAATTGCTTTATAAAATGCTGGAGTATTTGCTTTCAAAATATCTAACCAAAATATATTTAAATAGTTATTGTAATTATTTATAACAATTATTTAATTGTTCCACTTACTCTCTAACTAGGTGATTGTAAGTAATGTTGGGGAAAGTTACTTTTAAAAGTAATATATTACAATATTGCGGTACTCTATAAAAAGTAACAAATTGCATTACTTAGTTACTTTCTATAGAAAGTAATGCATAATGTTACTTTTGCATTACTTTTTGTCACCTGAGCTTGCTTATTTATTTTTAATAACAAAAATTCCAAAAGTTATATTTTGGGCTTTAAAGCCCCTTTCACACCAAAAATGAAATGAATAAGCCTCAGGCTGAAGGAAGTGCCTCTGCACCTCACTCGCAATTTCTCTCAACACACAGACAGGAGAGGTGTCTGTGAATAAATGGGAAAACAAAGTAACTGGCATTAGTTACTTGAAAAAGTAGCTCAGATATTTTCTTGTACATTTAAAAGTAATGCATTACATTACTAGTAATTTGAAAAAAGTCTTATTACGTAACTTGTAATGTGTTACCCCCAACACTGATTGTAAATTCTTACAATTATCCTAAACGTCACATAGAGAGCAAATTTATTGCATATTGGTGGTTTGTGTTTGGAAGGAGATGTCGTTTGTTCTTGTGCAGGCTGTAATCGACACACAGGAGAGTGCGTGAAAGTGTGTTCCAGTCACAGTAACACTGGTCTGTGCCGATGCAGGGACGGTTTTTCCCTCAGTAAACAAGGCAACTACTGTGAAGGTACAGCCTCCATTTCCCTTGTGAAACACAGTGACATCTAAAATACACAGTAGCATTTGTGGAGAAATCCACAACTTTCTTCTTTTGTTCAAAACACTCTTCTGCTCTTTCAGATATCAATGAATGTGCCCTGTGGAATCACGGCTGTTCACTGGGATGTGAGAACGTTCCAGGCTCATACTTCTGCACCTGCCCTAAGGGTTACCTGTTACTGCCCGATTTGAAGACCTGCCAAGGTAGGACTGGAAAACGGGGGATGGATTATGAAACACTAGCACTAGTAGCATACATATCAATGAGTTGGAATTCATGGGTCAGGGAAAGAGAGCAAGAGAGAATTTTAAAAGAAAAAGGACTGGAAAGAGACAGAGAGCATCTCTAGACTTCATTGTTTGTGCTCTAATTGTGCATCGAGGCAGAGCCGGACAGTGCAGCGCAATAAGATAATGAGGTGACATCAGTAATAAGGAACATATTTAGTCAGCAGCTTTGCCTGGCTAAGCAGGTCAAGCGCAAAGCAACAGCGAGATTAACCCTCAGTACAGTTCTCGCACCTGCGGACGCTTATATGCACCTACAGTCAAGTTTGTTGTCATGTTTTCTGACAGTAGAGATGCTTAGAGATGGGGAAATGACAAATAAAAAACATAATTTATGGAATAGATTTGTATTTATTGTGAATAATTAGAATAAAAGTACATTAAACTTTTGAATGCAGAAAAACATGTAAATTAATGCAAAAAAAGAGAACAAGCTTCGTTTGAGAATGAGATGTCACATTATCCTCTCTTAACTCAGAACATCATATGATTTTAGTCATTCTGACCAGAGAGTGACATCTCTGAATTCAATAATGAAATGCAAGGGACCCCTTCCGCACTTTTTTACCCACCTTTGTGGGTGGGATTATGGTCTTGACATCATAACGGGATTGTAGAGAGTGTCCCGTTAAGATGCTTGTTTCCCACCATATGGCTTCTTCAAAACCTATCGTCGTTACTGGTGTCAGAACCACTCCTGTTCTGGAATAAAAATATCTTTTTTTTTTTTTTTTTTGAGTTATGTGGTTTTAAATCTTTATTTATATTT